>CM027471.1:0-149599 GCA_015776775.1 Magallana hongkongensis
ACAACTAAATTGTATGTACTAGTTCAGTACATATACAGTACATGTTTGATGTTTTAGGCCAGAGAATATTTGGATGGGATATTTTTATTTCTTTGAATTGCATGTATTATCGGGGGAAATGTGATCAAGACAATTACGAATTCTAGACTTAGTTATAATCGTTTGAAACTTATAACATATCAAATGTTTAAAATTGAATAACCCTTTTCTTTTCTGAGGGAGAAGATGTAGGAAACAAAATTGAAAAAAAAACAATAAATTTGATTCAAGACAATATATCTCTATAATGAGATCATACCAATTACTGAAAGATTATTCACTTGATCCTCTTTTTGTGTTATAACAAAATTCTATGCTTTACATTTTTAGGATTTCTTAAATATATGGATCCATTTCATATTACCTTATCCAAATATAAAAACAGAAAACCTTTTCTGAAAGTTTAGAAACTCTTACAATTTATCATGCACTGTTGGAAAAAACATGTATGTAAAACCTTCAATAATCTGTGATAAAGAACGATAACTCTTGCTGACTGAAGCAATTATTGTTGCAAACTTAAAAAACATAGTGCTACTCTGAACTAAAATGCAGCGCTTCAATATGTTTTGTAATATGAATTGAAAATGTATATTACTATATATTATTTTCATATACATTTTATATTTTTAATTTCATACTGCGATGGTAAATTTTGCTTTTTCTAAACACCGAATCTATTTTCCTTCATATCATGATTAGACACATTATCAATTTTTTAAAAATCTAGCAGCGCTTCATCACTTCAACTTTGTTTCATATGAAAGGATTGATATTGACTTTGACGAAAATCAATATGATTTTTTTAAAAAAAATATATGGCAAAATTAAAAGCAGAGGGATAATATGTAAACGGTGTGACCGTTGGACCGAGCGCAGATTTAACACAGTGCAGTTTGATTTTTGTAGAATAAAATTTATTTGAAACGCACACAGTATAGGATCCGCCTGGTTGCCTACTCAAATCATTAGCCAAAGTTTAACTAAACGTCGCGTGCTCAGTCTACATTGTGACGTCATATTTCATACGTAAAACGTTCAAGTTTTGTCTTCGGAAATAGCCGAAGAGAGTTACGTTATTCCGAACTATTTTTTATTTCTTCTTTCATTGTTTATCAATTTAATTCATATGAATGCCGCTGTAATAAAATTAAATACTTTATTCGGTATCTAAAAGATCAGTTCCTTGACCTTAATGTTTTTATTTTCAATCTGATAATTTGATAAGACATACATAGAACATGTCGTGTTTCTTGATTGATGCACTATTGAAAATTATCTGGTTTCCATTTTAATTTCTTTTAGTTCGAATTACCTTTTATTGAAACACTGGAACTTATTTAATCGCGTTTAGGGGCAACAAACATCGATAAGTACTGATCAATCAATGATTGAACTAACTTTTTAAAAACAAAATGGCTGCCAAGATGGCGGCGCCCAGGGCTGGAAGAAATTTTTTTTGGCCTTAGTACCCCTGATTCAACTTTCATTTTTCACTGATTTTCTTATATATACGTGTTACCATTAATCCTCGCTTCGCGAGGCGGGCTTCGCCCGCCTCTCGCTGCGCTCGGTATTACACATTAAAGGGACGCGGTCATGATTTTGGTCAAAAATCATCTTTCAGTTTTAATTTTTACAATGCTTCAGTAAGGCATTTTTAATAGGTAACCAAAATTTGAGCATTATTCATTGAGTAATAAGTAATAAGCGAGTTACAGAGCTTGGTACAATTCTTTTCAATGTAAACAAAGCTACATTTTGAATGTTGAAGTGAAAATTCCAGTTTTAGACCAAAGATAAATGTTTTGAATGATTGGGACTGTTTATTTATGCTTAAAATGAATAAGAAGATGGACAAAACTGATTGAAACATATTTTATTACAGGTCAATTGAACCTATGTAAAGAAAAACAGGACTCGGGCCTTGTTTACATGACAAATCCTTATGAGACCTTATCTTGCTTATAACTCTACAACTGATTCTCAAATTTCATTTGATCATTAGAAATGCATTCTTAAAGCATTGTAAATAATATAATTAGAAAAAAAATTGACCAATCGTGACCATGCCCCTTAAACACGTCATAATTGTTCTGTACTAAGTTAAGAAAAACAATTTACAAAATCTAACAAAATGTAATCCACGAAAAATTGCTGCGAATCAATGAGCGTTATTTTTAGAATCTTTAGCATGAAACGAAATTATTATTAACAACTGTAAAGTCAACACTATAACCAGAAATAAAACGCACACATACCCATTAAAATGTTTATATTTTTTTTATGTGAAAACTGTCATCGAGATTAATTTACCATGTAAAACACAAACTGAAACTTGAAAATTCGAACGGTTTCTCTTGTGAATTGAGTTGTTATGTATGTTTATGCTTTTAAATTTGTTTCACGAATATATTCATAAACATTTGATATATCATAAAGGCAAAATCCATTAAGAATAATCAATTAAGTTACACAAATCAAACTTACTAACACTTTCTACGATCACAACATCCGAGTGTATACCGATCTCGATGTTAAATTAAGCCAACGTTTTACAATTCTATTGGGGTTTTTTTGCGTGTCCTTTTTAAAGATTCTTAACTCATTCATAAAAATATTTATTTTTAACAATCAGATATGGCTATATCTAGTACAGTAGTACATTCAAATGTATTGTGTCGTATTATGCAAGGGTCGAATTGCATGGCTACCGTTTTCTAATTCTATTTTTAGAGCGACCATAATCACTAGCGACAGTATTCCCTGGTACACCGGACGAGTGTATAGTCTGAGCCTTTCTGTTAGTTTCGAGTTTTTCGTTGTTCACAGACAGACAAAAGATTTTGTAGATTATGTAGACATACACAAAGAAGAAGACATCGACGATATAAAAAAAAATAACTTGTTAGAGTTGACTTTCATTCATTAAGAATTTTTAAGACAATCATTAAATAACAAATTTTAAAACATTTGAATCCATGGACATTATTCTGCAGCTAAAAATAAATATAGTAGATTTAAAATTATATTGTCTGCTATGATACAATATACTGGTTTCAGTAAGTGAAAAAAAGAAGAAGAAAAAACGAAAGACTGATTTAGAGGCCGAACATTTTTAGCAGATGGTAAATCTCAGGTGATGGCGGGGCTAAATTTCTAAAGGTGTGAAAGCCTCCAGGCCTGGAAGTCAATCTGCGGTCGTAAACGCTGCTAATAACTATACAAGGGAAGCAAATATTACACAAGATATAAATAATAAGTCAGAATTGGTCTTAGTTTGAAAATCTTGTTGTTCTAATGACCATACGAAGCGATTTTATACGGAAATGTCGTCCGAATGTTCTCTAAGATCAAGAGCACGTGTGTAATTACAAAAATTCAATTAAGGTAGTCCTATACTCGGCACTAAATGGTCTCAATCATTAAAAGCTTAGCTTTAAATGATAAATATACATTCTAGCAATACATATACAAAAGAAAATATGTATGTTTCCATGCTAGTTTGTTTGTTATCACCACTCAGACGGGTGACCCCCTTGCGAAAATTATTGACAATTATGATATTTGCCAGATGTCCGTTTTTCCTAAAAAATAATTACCAATTTTGGGAAAATTAGAACTGAACATACAAAATAGAGTATAAATATTTATTTAAGCCATATCTCATCAAAAATTTTGCGCAAATTTTTGTAAGTAAGTACGCTTTATGGACCTGATGTATCAAAATAAAATACAAAAAATACAATGCTAGTATCGCGTTTGTTAATTTTTTTACTATTTTTTGACTCAAACTTAAATTCATGGTGTTAATTCTATAGATTGACATCTTAGAAAAAAGATTTGGTAAAATAAATTATATGTTGACGGATTACTTTTCACGCTATAAGCTCTAAACCAAGTAGACCCTGACGAAAAATCCGTAAAAATCACATTTTGCCACAGTTTTCTGCCTAGATCTGTCAACAATGTTAGATATCATTTAAACATTAATAAATTGACGATTGATTAAATTCGAAATAGCTTCTGTCTCTAAATTTAAAACGGTTTTAGTAAAAGAAAAAGAACAATTCGGGGGGGGGGGGGTCAAAACAAAGAGGATATAAGCATGCCCGAGATCCTGGTTAATCAGAAACTTCGTTTTTCATTTTACTTTAACAGAATCGAGTTTATCAACATTAATCATTTCTATCTCTCATAGAATACATATATTTCCGTTCTAATTGCTTATTATTGCCATTGTTTACAACAGCGATGTAGAGCAAAATCAATACCGAGTATCAAAAACTCTTTGTAAAAGTCGAACCAATATTGTAAAATCCGTATTAAGACGTAGTGCGATACTCGGACTACTTTAACTACTTCAGCTTTACAAATTTAACTCAATCTCCGATTTCACAAAAAAAAATTAAGTCAAATCTCAGACTTAGGTCTGAGTTTTTTCTCAAATATTTGAGTTGTTTCTCAAATTTGAGAAAACTCAAATCTCTGCATTTCACAAAAAAATCTTAGACATTTACCACACCGTTTGTTTAAGGGGCCCTCTCAAAGTTTGTTAATTTTTAACATAGGACCCTATGGGATTTTGCTTGAAATGAACCAATTTTGCACATTTTTTAAACTTCTGCCCTATTGCTAAAAGGCATCAAATGGTCAAATAAAAAAAACCTTTTACCTCCTGGTTTGTTCCAGGGGTCTTATCAAAGTTATTTTTTGTATGCCCAATTTCCCAGTTTGTCAGATAATGACTATTTTTTATTCGACAAAGACGGAAATGGTGATCTTTATTGTATTATCAGGCACGTAGCATCGTTTTTGAAAGTGGGGGGGGGGGGGGGGGCAGACTCATCCAAAAAATCTTGACAAGCAAAAAAAAAAAAAAAAAAAAGGAAAAGGTTACGTTTCCCAAAATCTTCAAAATCCTAACCCGGTGGGGGGGGGGGGGGGGGGGGGGGGGGGCTGGCTATCTATATAACTTCAATTTCACTACTCATTTCCTTATTTTCATATCAAATTTTTACACACTCCCAAAAAAGTGGGGGGGCCAACTCAATGATAATTTCATTTTTTATATGTAAATTTTAAAGAATTTGTTTCTGCGAGAAAAAGTGGGGGGGGGGGGGGAGGGGGGGGGGGGGCAGGCCCCCCGATGCTACGTGCCTGATTATTCAAACATTCAGACATATTTAAGTAATAAATAAATATATAACATCATATATTTAGGGTCATTAAATATAAAATACATGGTTAATATCTTGAAATAAATGAATTAAGTGATATTTAGGCGGGTTAAGAAAACGTGACTAGGCTTGCTGAACCCTCTTCACGTTTTCGACCCGAGCCTAAATATAGCTTATACTTCGAGACATTTATGTTTATTCCACAATATAATATCAATTTTACGCATCAAACGAACTATTTTCAACAAATTTCGCTGAATATCTGCAGTTGAAACTATCACGCCATGGCGTCAACAAAGCAAAAAAGATGACGTCACAATACAAATGAAACGCTGCGAGAAAGCGTGCGTACTCGTTCTGTACTCGGCCTCGTTAAGTTACCTCCATAGCAGACTTAAGTCAAATCTCAAATATGAATATGTCATTATCATCATTAATACAGTATTATATTGTCTGTAATGTTCATTTCTTAGGTCTATTCCACTCAATAATTAGCGTATATGCAATATTTCATGCAGGTTTGATAAATATTTTTTTCATTAAAAAACAATAATTTTGGCAGAGTTATCTCCCTTGACAAAAATGTAAACAAAGGGAACTAATTCATTTGTTTGTGTTAAATGGAGTAACTGTGCAGTGATTCTACTTTCTAATGATTTTAAGGTAACCATAATGTATTTAATGTGGTCTTTTGTTTGCTATATAATATATAAGATCATGTACTTATGTCATCTATACTTAGCATAAAAATGTGAACATTTCATGACGAATTACAATTTTATGACTCTTGTTAATTTAATCCGATTTTCCTCTGTTGAAAACATAAGCAGACGATTGTTTTTATTAAGAATAAATTAAAAAAACCAAGGAAAGTTATAAGGGGCCACTTGTGACAATGAAAATTTTTGACTCAGCTTATTAAAAAATTCATCTCAGCTGAGAAATGACTTAGTTTGATTTGTGAAATGCAATTTGAGAAAAATCTCAGCTGAGTAAATTCTCAGGATTTGAGATTAAACTCAGGTAAAACTTATGTTTTTTTTGTGAAATCGGCCAGGACATTTTGTTTAGCACTTGACATTGTTTAAGACGTTCATTTTAACAAATATAATTGTATAAGAAAACCATACGATCAGTAAAAATGTTGAAAATAAAGGCAGCCATTATACGATGATAATCAATGGAGTTCGAATTCCATTCGTGCAACAAGTTCCAATTAATTTTATATAGTCTGTCCCAAGATATTTATGCTGCATATTTGAACGATTTTTAATAAAAATACACATACCTGTGACTGAAGTGCAATTAAAATCGATGAAAGGGAAAATTCCCAAGATAACTTCATTCACACATTATCATTTTTCCCTCGTAAAAATTCACAGGAACGAAAACAGATTTCCTACGGAGATTTATAATGGGGAATGATGACATCTTTTCTCCATTCGGAAATACTCGGGACACCTCGCGCAATTTTTCAACGTTATCATCCGGGCGTCTTCATCTCCTTGGCAATGGAAAAACCTCGTAGACTTTTTATTTTTAGCCGTGTACTGATACCCGACAAGCTAGAGGGGGCGTTTCAAAGGGAAATCTTGGGATTTTTCATACTATTGAATGAACATCGTCTGAACCAAGAGGTATTTATAAATATTGAATAATTATAGAAAATATGCGGCAAAAATATCTTGGGACAGACTATAACCAGTAAATACAGCTTTGATAGCTCATAAGTTTGTTTTAAAAGAGAATATTTTGTATGCATGTTTGGGCTGCATGTTCATTCATCGTGGAATTTAATATCTATTCAACATAATTCAAAAATAAATTGCGTAAATATTTTCAATTACTGAATAGTGAAAATATTTTTCTCATTTATCCGACCCGTACACAATTCACTTATTACGGAAAGAGAAAAAAAGCATGTTTGCTTATTAATTGAGGTGTCGCTTATAATTGAAGAGATGCTAAAATAAAATTGTGATGCAGCAAAATATTGCGGGGGGGGGGGGGGGCTTATGCCTTTCTGACTTAGGAGGAGATTAGTTACAATATAACAGAGAGAGAGAAGAGAGAGAGAGAGAGAGAGATAGAGAGGGGGAAGGAGGGATATATTTATTCTTATTAAAGCTATGTAATGTAACTACATTTATATCATGGCAACATTCTTAGCTGTGCAAGAGAAGATACATGTAGATGTTTCACATGTGGTGATAACGAACAGTGTTCAAATTCAAAATTATATAATTAAAAGTACCGTAATAGAGTGAACTATCATTTGTACACTGTTTGTTATCACCACATTTAATTTTTAAATCAACTCTATACTTATTTTGATATCCGCAACTGGTGGTGGGGGGAGAGGGGGGGGGGCTATAAATATTTTCTTAACCTGTTTAATATTCGACTTCATTTAAATAATAAAAAAAACGCATCTCAAATGATCAATATAAAGAGTATATGGTTTATTCATACATGTAATGTTTTTAAAAATATATATTTCAAATGGATTTAATAATCTAAAGACCAAAAAATACCCTAATTAAAAAAAAATTACATATCTTGAACAAGGTGTCAGACTGACAATTTACAAGGTAAAATATTGGGACATTCACACCTTTTGATCTACTAAAAGTGTGTATACTATACACAGATACTGCCTCGCTGATGTTCCTGTGAAGTAAAGCTTCAAAGACATTTTAAAGTCCAGACCAGTTATTTTCTCTCTTTTGAAAAAACATCAGCATGTTGAGCAATATGAAGGATTTTTTTATCGTTGAAAAAATTGTCCATCATCCACATATATGTTACATTAAACTTTTAAAATTCAGAGCATTTAAAACTACCTATAAAGTGTAATACAAAGTTTTAAATTTTCTGAAGTTTAAAACTTTAATATAAAATATCTACTAACATTTATTTGACAATATTGATTGAATTTAATTCACAGTAAAAAAAAAAACTAGACATTTAGTTACTAAAACATTGATATTGAAATATATATATAAAAAAAAAAGCATTTCCCCTTTAAGTTGAATAAGTTGCTATATTTTGTATGATAATTGGAATATGAGTATTTAATACATGCGCAAATCGAAGTAGGGGGGTTTCAGAGGATAATTCAATTTAAATACATAGTACAACTATCCAAAATATGTCTAAGCTCCCCCAGAAAACAAATATCCCTGCCCTTTCCCTCAAAAATTGTAACTGCGCATGTAATTATATATGCACTTAAAGAAATAGAAGCCCATTTCTCTCTTGTCAGCAATAGGAAAGAATCAAAACAAACCCAGATTTTGGTATCAAATAAAGTAAATACTCAATTCGTTATTTAAACATAGTAATTTATAAAAACAAAGGTACATTGGGTTACAGTGTATTTAGGGTTTGTCAGTACCCTGTACAGTGATGTACAGTGAGGTACAGTGCTGGTCAGTGGGTAGGTACAGTGCTGTCCAGTGGAGTACAGTGGAGTACAGTGCGATACTGTGTTGTACAGTAGCTCTGTACAGTGGGTGTGCAGTGGATTTACAGTATGGTACAGTGGTTATACAGTAGATGTCAGACAATGTCAGTAAATTTTTGTGAATATCAGTGGATTTTGAATTCAGTAGTGTTCAAAATTATTCAACATATGCATAATGAATTGTGGTTTCTACTATTAAAAATTTGATCATAAAATTTTAGAAACAATTTCATATTCTACAATATATCATCAAGTTATTTTAAAATTCAGTTGTGAATTTTGACATGATTATGCCGTTGCAATATTTTCCAATGACCTCAAAAAGCACACAAACATCTGCTTGTACCATGCAACTGCCATATCACGTGACCACAATGAACATAGAATAGCGTAATGTTATATATATGTTTCAGAAATATATTGCATTTGAACGACTGTTATTGATTTTAAAAAGGACATGCCCGTGGTACTAAAATATACGTGTTTTTATCACAAAAACTCACCGATATTTTATTAGCCGCCTTATTTGTATTGCGAGATCAAGTTTTACTAATCAAAGTTATAAACACTATTTTCTGAGTTAAACAAGTGAATTTGTCAAGTACGAGTAAAACAAAGAAAATTACATTAAAATTATGGAAAATCCCAACTTATTTCATCTGCTTCGGAAACACCTTTAGCCAAGAACAAAATTAAAACCCAGCTAATAAACAGGTTTGCATTTGATTGTCAAGTTCAGCCTTGAATGTAAAATACACCTATTGAATTACTTTATCTTGTTTTCAAATCACAAAAGATCACATTGCAAACACAGATCAAAAAACACTGTGAAAAAATTTCAGCCTATGGTGGTTAAATGCGTTTCTTGTCTATTTACACCTAGATAAATTTAGGTTAAGCCACCATGCATTTTTGCAACAAAACTTGCAATATGCGGCGATGGAAACTCGCGTTTTGGTTTGTTCTTGATAGTACTAAATTCCCTTTGTATTTTCCGACAAAGTTGAATCTAATATATTCTTCATACTTTTTAATATACTACAGATGTTTATGCTTGCTTCAGAAAAATAGCTTCACCGTTAATACCTTCACCTTTCGTAAAGTTTTGATTTTCGCAGGTTTTTTTATATTAGCTGTATTCTGGGGGTTTTTTTTTATTATTCATATAAAAGATTAATAATAATAGTAAAAAAGTATTAAACATTTATTTTAAATATTACGATAACGCTTTTTCATTGCGAGCATGAATATCAATGGCAAAAAATTGATAAAGAGTTTTTTGATATATTCTGGTTATTTTAAAAGACCATGAACCTATTAATAAGAATATATAGTAAAAATATATATTTATAATTATATTTATATATAATTATAATAATAACCTGTATTGTATTTGTCGCCTCCTTTTCTTCTATGTGTTAGTCTCTCTGTCGTGTGTGTCGTGATTGGTTTGCAGAAGTAATGTTGAATTTGATGTTCAGCTTCATGAAAAGAAAATACAACTCAAATGTGAATGTTAATAAGAATGACCGACAGAAGAAAAAAATGGAAATATTCTCGCCTGAACAAATAAGTTCTAGTTGTGATGTTAAATGCCTTTTAATTTTCTTCAACGAGGTTGTTTGCGAGGAACAATTCAGCAAGAGAGCATAATTTAAATCATTACCTAGGGGAAAATTTAATTTCCTTTTTTTAAACAATAGTAATAAATATGTTTCACATAATAAATTTGAAAACACATTTTGTATTTAGTTTTAAGTTTATATTCTCATACAACATTTTTCTATCATACAAAATCATAATTTTCAATATAAAAGAGATATTCTGAATAGTTCAGAATGCATTAATCTTTTATTCATTACCTTGCACAACAATAAAATATGTGTTTGCACTAAGAGGAAGATATTTTTGCAACTAAATTGACTCTAATTTTTATGAAAATTAAATTAAGTTTTACATTATCTGTGTCCGAACTTTCATCAAGAAATCTGTAAAATGAAATACCCGTACTACTTCTTTTTATTTCAAACCATTGTTAATCATACTGTAATTCTTTCCTAATGCTTTAAATAATTGAAGATAATAAAAAAGATATAGCTGTAATCACTTATATATACATGTATGTCAAAATCTAGAAAGAATTTTACATGACTATTCAAATATGTAAAGACCACTACAAAATTTGAAAAAAGAAAACACCTTGAAATTAGTTGCGAAACTCGGAAACAAAGATCAGGGATAACGACTTGCCCTTTTTTGATTCCCTAAAATGGTTTAGGAAAATGTAGACAATTAATAACGACCTGTTTCTCCTCATGTAACAGTCTTGCTCTTTGCATCTCAAAAAATCGTGTAAATAAAGAGTACTAAATTTATGTACGAATCAAAATGAGTCATTTTGCATATAAATTAACCACAAATATACAAACTTTAGAGGAATGATAAATGTATTTTGAGAGAAATTAAATAAACATCTTAAGTAAAAAAGAACAATAAAAGCAAAAAAACAAATACGAATCATTTTTTTTCAAAAGTCTTTTTGGGGGAAATCAGGTTCTATCAAATTTAGACCAAAAGCGGTTTTTTTTTTGTGAGCCATAAATCGCAATTTTATTTGCAGGGCAGGAACTGTAGCTCAAAGGAAAATTACTCAGGTTTGAAATAGGCCAGAAATGTATTTACTGCAAAAGGTTGAGTTATTATTTTATTTACGTATCAAGCCTTGTTTGCAATGCGATCTTGAATGATTTGAAAACAAGATAACGTAATGCAATAGGCGTCTATTTTCTTATTAGTTTGAAAATTGAAAACTGCATGCGAACCAGTTAATTAGCGTGTTCTATTTTTGTAAAAAGGTAATCCCAGAGTATATAAAAATAAAAATCCGATGGGTTAATATTTAGGTTTGCATTCTTTAAATATTTAGCAAAAGAGAAATCATAAATATTCTTTTAAAAATATTACCCTTTCAATTTTTTTCAACCCCCCCCCCCCCCTTGTTTAAATCTTCAATGGAGAAATCAATCCTAATTTTTAAGACGACTTACTTCTAAAGTATCAGCATTCATTGTATAGAAAAACTCCTAACACGTCTATTAAATAAAGTGCGCCAAACCCACGCAATGATCGAAATTCACTATTTGTCTGTAAAAGGTATGCATTCAGTAGTAAATTTCTTAATTAAAAGTAAAAATTGCCTATTGAATAACCCTATCTTGTTTACAAATCACATTGCAAACAAAGATCGATTGTGAAACACTGCAAAACTAATTTAGCCTAATGGAGAATACGTTTTTGGCCTATTTCACACTTACATTAATTTAAGTTAAGCTACAATGCATTTTTAAGATGAAACTTGCAACTAAGGCGATAAAAACTCGCAATTGGTTTGTACTTGATAGTACTTGATTCCTTTTGCATTCTCTAATAAAGTTTTATCTAATCTACTCTCATTACCTTTTAATTGACAAACAAATGGTGAATTTCAATTCGCATGAGTTTAGTACACTTTATCTACTGGACATGCTAAGGGTTTAGATATCAAAAGAATGTTCATACAGTAAAAGTAAATCTTCTTAAAGAATAAAAAAAAATGATTCCTCCGTTAAAATATTACAGTTGGATAAAGTTTTAAAAAAACAGGAGGATAAAATTTTTAACAGAATTCTTATGATTTTTCATTTGTTTAACATTTAAAGAAAGCAAACCTATTTAGTTTTTAACCTATGGATTGTTATTAACAGTATGGAAAATCCAAATCTATTTTTTTCTACTCTGGGAATACCTTTTGCATAGAACAAAAATAGAACACAGCTAATCAACTGGTTCGCATGCAGTAATAAATTTCACACCTATTAAATCACTTTATCTTGTTTTCAAATCTCTCAGGATCGCATTGCAAACAATTTTCGATAAATTGCTGCAATAATGATTCAATCCTTTGAAGTAAATTCTTATCTGGCCTATTTCAAACCTGAATGAATTCCAATTGAGCTTCAGTGCCTTCTATGCGAATACAATTGCGATTTATGGCTTACAGAAAGCCGCATTTGGTGTATGCCTGAGGTACACATTTCTATTATTTTCTTTTGTTTGGTCCTTTTGACTCGAGCCGTTTGCATATATTTTACTCTTTCTTCAAAAATACATTCATCATTCCAGTAAAGTTTGTATCTTTGTGGTTTATTTACATGCAAAATGACTTTTTTTGAAACTCATATGCCTAGTACAGTTTATTTTCACGACCTGTGAGGATCCTAGATTTTAACCTATGGATTTTTATTTACATTATGGAAAATCCAAATCTATTTTTTTCTACTCTGGGAATACCTTTTGCATAGAACAAAAATAGAACACAGCTAATCAACTGGTTCGTATGCAGTGATAAATTTCACACCTATTGAATCACGTTATCTTGTTTTCAAATCTCTCAGGATCGCATTGCAAACAATTTTCGATAAATTGCTGCAATAATGATTCAATACTTTTAAGTAAATTCTTCTCTAGCCTATTTCAAACCTGTATAAATTCCATTTGAGCTTCAGTGCCTTCTATGCAAATACAATTGCAATTTATGGCTTAAAGAAAGCCGCATTTGGTCTATACCTAAGGTACACATTTCTATTATTTTCCATTTTTTAGTCTTTTTGACTCGAGCCGTTTGCATATATTTTACTCTTTCTTCAAAAATACATTCATCATTCCAGTAAAGTTTGTATCTTTGTGGTTTATTTACATGCAAAATGACTTTTTTTGGACCTCACATATGCCTAGTAGTTTATTTACACGACCTGTGAAGATCCTAGATTTTAACCCATGGATTTTTATTTACATTATGGAAAATCCAAATCTATTTTTTTCTAATCTGGGAATACCTTTTGCATAGAACAAAAATAGAACACAGCTAATCAACTGGTTCGTATGCAGCGATAAATTTCACACCTATTGAATCACGTTATCTTGTTTTCAAATCTCTCAGGATCGCATTGCAAACAAAGTTCGATAAACTGCTGCAATAATGATTTAATCTTTTGAAGTAAATTCTTTTCTGGCCTATTTCAAACCTGTATAAATTTCATTTGAGCCTCAATGCCTTCTATGCAAATACAATTGCGATTTATGGCTCACAGAAAGCCACTTTTGGTCTTTCTTGAGGTATACATTTCTTTTCTTTTCCTTTGTTTTTTGTCTTTTTGACTCGAGACATTTGCATATATTTTACTCTTTCTTTAAAAAAAATTCATAATTCTAGTAAAGTTTGTATCTTTGTGGTTTATGTACATGCTGTACGACCTGTGAGGATGCAAAGAGCAGGACTGTTTCATGTAGAGAAACATTTCTTAACAATTTGTCTACATGTTCCTAAGTCATTTTAGGGAAACAAAAAAGTGCAAGTCGTTGTGTCTGTTTTTTTTTTTTTTTTGGTACAGTTTTGCAACTCATTTAAAGATTTTTAAAAATATTATAATGGTCTTTCAATCTTGTATTGTCAGGGAAAATTCTTTTTAAATGTTTTTGACATATGTATCTATGTTGTGCCTTTTTTATAGCTATGGCTTTCCTTTGGCTTCATTCTTTTAAAACTTTAGGAAAAGTTACAGAATGACTAAAAATGTTTTAGAATAAGAAGGAAACGTAAGGTCATTTCATTTCAAAAATTTATTCATGAAAGCTCTGGCACAGATTTCTTAAAAACTTATTAAGGTCTTCCGTTTACAAAAAAGACCTTATTGTTTTCGTGCGGTTTCTTTTTCCCTAATATTAAGGTCTTCCGTTTCCAACGGAAGACCTTATTGTTATTGCTTTGTTTCTTCTTCCATATTATTATTTTTTTTTTCTTACAAATTTTGTGCACGCCATTTCTCAGCAACGGCTCATTTAATTTTTATGAAACTTTCAGATCTGATAGGTATTGATCTGAACCTTGTTGCAAATTTTTTCAATTGATGACGTCTTTTGAGATATCGTCGATTTTATGATTTTTATAGGGGTATTTTGTCGGTGGAACTCCTCTTTAACTATTACATATATAAAGTTGAAATTTTCAGGGTTGGTAGACAAAAGACTGAAGTTGTGCATGAAGGTCTTAAATCACTTTTAATTTGAAAAGCGCCGACGCTCGCCTGGACCCGAAAATTGAGATTAAAAAACGTTGTGAATTTTCGTGCGTTTCTTTCTTTATCTCTTTTCTGGAAAATATTTCATTAAAACATGTAATGTAAAAAAGGTTTATATTTACAAGACCTTTTATTTAATACCAAGAAAAAGGGGCTGGCCCCTTATATTAGGGACCTAGAGGGCTCTAAAATCTGTTATCTATAGCTCTTTACTGAGGTATATTTTGTAATGGATTATAGGAGCAAATATGTTTATCTTACAGTTATGAAGCCCGGCAGCATAACGATTTCTTCATGTGTTACGTAATTATGTTTTTTTAAGGTGTCAAAAGTCCAAAACTTTCATCACCTATATCTCAAAAAGTAAAAATATTTTGAAATGCAGTATAGAATAAAAGATGCTCAAAATGATGAAACTAATAACATTCAACCTTCAAAATTTAGTTCAGTGACCCCAATAAGGAGATAAAGGACCGGCCCCTAAAACGTTTTTCTCAGATATCTCAAAAACGGTAACGAATTTCTGAACAACTGTTGAGCAAAATTTCTTTAAATTAAATGACCTTTCATTTGATACTAAGAAAAAGAGGCTGGCCCCTAATATTGGGGACCTAAAAGGGCTCTAAAGTCTTTTTCTATAGCTCTTTACCGAGGTATATTTAGTAATGTATTATAGAAGCAAATATATTTATCTTACAACCTTAATCTTCCAACCTTCAAAATTTGGTACAGTGGCCCCAATAAGGAGATAATGGACCCGCCCCATAAACGTTTTTTTCTCAGATATCTCAAAAATAGTGACGAATTTCTAAACACTTGTTGAACAAAGCTCTAACACCTGAAACAAAATAGTATCTGGCCTTTAGAATGTACACCCTGTTTTTCTATTCTTAAACATATTTAGCTGTTCACAGCAAAATCAAGATCGAACATATATCTGAAATTCTAAAATCAGATGGAAGACCTCCTCGTTGCTCGCAACGAGATCGTGTCTAGTTATCAATTATTTTTCTTTTTTTCTTACAAATTTTGTGCCCGCGATTTCTCAAAAACGGCTCTGCCGATTTTCATGAAACTTTCAGATCTTATAGATTTTAATCTAATCTTTACAAATATGTTTTTATTTTGATGACGTAATTTCCGTTCTAAAGATAGTGAAGTTTCAGAGGGTCGGCTTGTCCAGGGACCTCCTCCTAAACGGTAAAATTTTTCAGGGATTGTAGACAATATACTGTAGATGTGCCATTTGGCATTCATATTTGTCATGCTCAAAAGTCGTTAAAGCTCACCTGGTCCCGAAAATTAAGACTTAAAAAACGTAGTAATTTTTCATGGTTTTCTTTGTTTATCTCTTCTGAAAAATATTTTGTTAACACATGTAATGTAAAAAAAGTTTATATTTACAAGACCTTTCATTTGATATCAAGAAAAAGGGGCTGGTTTCTCAAATTAGGGGACCAAAGATCCCTAAAGTCTTTCATCTGTAGCCGTTTAATGATGGATATTTTGTGAACTGTTATAGAAGAAAATATGTTTATGTTACAGTAATGTATCGAAGCAATGTAATGATTTTATCATGTGTTATGTGATTAGGGGTTTTTAGGGGCCAAAAGTCCAACATTTTGATCACCCATATCTCAGAAAGGAAAAATATTTTGAAATGCAGTACAGAAGAAAAGTTGTTTAAAATGGTGTTCTTAACAATATGCAACCTTCAAAATTTCGTTAAACGGCCTCTATGAGGGGATAAGGGATCGGCCCCTAAAACGTTCTTTCCCATATATCTCAAGAACAGTAACGAATTTCTAAACATTTGTTTACAAAATGTGTTCAGAATTAAATATCCTCTCATTTGATATCAAGAAAAAAGGGGCTTGCCCCTTAAATAAGGGGATCAAGGGGCTCTAAAGTCTTTTATCTATGACCCTTTTACTGAGATCTATTTTGTGAAAGGTTTTTAAAGCTAAATTGGGTATAGTACGTTTATATATCTTAACAGTATAACGATTTTCTCTTGCGTTACCTAATTAGGGTTTTTAGGGATTAGAGGTAACGAAGTTTAATCTTTTTTTCTTAATTAGAAGAAATGCAAGTATTTAAAAAGTAATGTAAAAGAACTTATAAAAAGAGATACAAAAAGCCTCAGTACTTCACTCCTTTTTCCACATCATGTTTTGTTGTCGAAAGTCAAAGTCGATGATGTCATATTTCCTTCTAAAAAGTTGATGGAAGGCCTCCTCGTTGCTCGCAACGAGATAATTATCATTCAAAATTAGAGTCAAGATGCAAATGTGTTTTCGAATTTTTATATGAAACATATGTTACCATTGTTTTAAAAAAGAAATTCGATTAAATTTAACTCGAAGTAACAATTTAAGTAATGTTTTTATGCTGAATCGTTACGTGCAAACAACCTCATTGAAGAAAATAAAAAGACATTCACCTAGAACTAATTTGTTAAGACGAGATTATTTCTATTTTTTTCTTCTGTCGGTCATTCTAATTAACATTCACATTTAAATTGTATTTTCTTTTGATGAAGCTGAACATCAAATTCAAAATCACTTCTGCAAACCAATCACGACACAAATGACAGACAGACTGGCACATTGACGAAAAAGGGGCGACAAATACAATACAAAAGTAGTTACACGGTTATCTCATAGTAGCTTTTATTCCTATTAATAGGTTCATGGTCTTTAATTAACCAGAACATATCAAAGGATGCTGTATCAGTTTAATTGTGATCAGCTTCGGTCGATCACTGTTGTGTCCATATGAGGCATCCGGCACGCTTCCACGTGCGCACACATTTCGCTTCCATAAGTAGTTCTTATAAGAACTTGAAGTTTGGGTTAGTATTTACATAACATTTTACTCAGTTTTATTTCAATCCATTTACCTTAAGAGATACAAACATAAAATACAGATCGACCTGTTATTTTAAGTAGGCACATTTTGTCTCACGCGGAAGAATTTCGATCGAAAGATTCTTTCAGTAACGCAGTTGACCTCGATGAATTGACCTCAATCATAAGAAGATGCTCCATGAACTGACCTCGATTTATTGATGTTGCATAATAGTAGCTAGGAAACGGCTTGGTTTATAAACAAGGTTAGGTTATAATGCGACCTCAATAGCAAGTTATAATGGCATTCAATGTTTTAAGTCGCATTAAATTATTAATTTTAAAACAACCCTTTCTTTGTATACGTGTTAATGCTCTTTGAAGAGCCCTACTCAGTATTCTGAAGAAGAAGAAGAAGAAGAAGAAGAAGAAGAAGAAGAAGAAGAAGAAGAAGGAGAACGTTAAAAATATAAAACTATACAGGGAGTTTACGAACGGCTTTCCCCAAATTTATTTTAAAATTAAATTTGTTGGCGGTTTATAATGACGAAATTATGGTGTACAGATTCAAAATATTCTAGCTATATTTTGTAAAATTACAGTACTTTATAAATTTTTTTACATCAAACCGATCATGTTGATTGCTTCTAGCTATCAATAAATCATTTTTGCCGATCATTCCTTTAAAAGGAATACTTGTCTCCATTGAAATTGATGCCCGCACTAAAAAAACGCTATCATTGCACATTTGAAGGCCAACTTCAAATACGCATTATATCAATATCAGATATTATTTGAGATTCATATGAACTATTTGTTTTTGGCCCAGATTGCCCCGTCTGCAGAATGAAAACAAGATAGACGTGAGCCACTGCTCACAAGAAATAACTTCGTTCTGCTGTGAATATGCAAAAAAAGCGAAGTCAACATTTAACAAAAAGATGGAATCCGATTAGTACAAAAACAAATGCCACAATTAGGCATACTTAAACAAATTATGCGTTGAAATTTCAAGCATCTGCGATACGTAGTAACCGAGAAATCTTTGACGAAAATTTGTTTGAAAACCTAAGCTCAAACAAAGTTGTCTTTTAACAGGAATTTGACGTCCAATTAATACAAAATTATACTCCACGATATGGCATGCTTTAACAAATAGTGTGTTAAAATCTCAAGCATAAATATATAATTTATAGTTGATGAAAATAATGCGACAATATTTTTACGAACAGACAGTTATCACACAAGGTTAAAAAGGATACCCCTTTCCCTTTTAGGGCAGGGTATGATAAATCTAATCGGTATAACTTTAGGTAGCAATTTTAATAGAAATACCCCAGATATTATTAAATCAATACCAAATGTGATTAACAACTCTAAAAGAATACAGACTATGATTTGAATTCAACCACTCAAACGCTACAGAACACTAAAGTCGCCCCCAAAATATTTGATGAACTGTAGATAAATCTAAGATGATAGTTTTAAATCAATAAAATTGGTTTCTTTGCGTCAACCGAAAAAAAAATCATTATTTGTACTGTGGTTGATTATCATCTTCCGAAGTCAAGGGTTTCTGATTTGCTCCGCTCTACATAAGCCCTTGACCGAAAAGACAATACATATGTGGGTTAACGATTACGCCATCTAGTGAGAGTACTCATTTTTAAATATAAGTGACCTCTTGTTCTGCCCGATCAGAGAATGTGTTATAAACAGAAACAGCATATCAATATGGCTGCTCCCATGAACAAAATCAAATTCGTAGAAAAGATGGATTCACTCGGACTAAAAACCGATACATGTAACATTAAGTCAAATACTTATTATTCCGTCTCAAATTTATTTGACAACGGTTCAACATTGATCAATTCACAATTTACATCATTATTGAAACAACGTGTCTGATTGGATCATGCAAACTTGTATGACACCAACCAGCGCACTAGGTTTCTAATCCCGTCAAACTCTGCCTATTTGGTCAAGGGATTATGTAGAGCGAAGCGGATCAGTAACTCTTGACTTGGAAAGATTGTTGATTATACAAAAACACAATTTGATTATTGGTACTTAAAAATATTTAATCCTGTATCATGTTTATAAAAAGTATTGCTTACTGAATAAATCAAAATAGTGTTTATTTCATTGATGCAATGTAGTAAATGTATAGATGAATTATGAAATTGTGCATTCCAATAATTATTACAGACTCAAAATATTAAATACTAGCTGTAAAATGTTATCATTTACAAATACTTGATCAAATTCAAACTAATAAGGCCTTCCCATTACAGCAATTTGATTGGGCTCTACTACAATTTAAGTCAGGTAATAAAACTTAATGGCAGGATCACTTGCTGCAAAGAATAAAAAATGTCAATGGAACGTGGAGCAACCCGCTTACTGCACAAAAAGCATATGGCCACGCCAGATTGTATATGTTGGTGGATTCAGTGTGTTGCGAAGCGACGCCATATATAACTGTTCCGAGTATGATGAAAAAAGCTGAAAAGACAGTTAAACATTTGTAAACGTCGATAGTTTGTCCAAATTCCTGATTGCAGCATAGAGAAAGTCCATTGTGGTATTATATTATTGATGAAATCAGCAAGGCGACAATCTCATATCAATTTGTCATACCTGTTAGTCCACCAAATATGCCTCCAATGCGAGTTGGCCAATGATATTTTTTAATGATTATTCCAGTACATAACACACCAGCACATATTATTTGTGTGAAAAAACCAATCATAATAAAAACTCTTGTGGCGTAAAGGAAAGCTGAAAAAAAATGTTTTAGGATAAGGAAAAATAAAAAAAAAACAGGTAAGCCATTCAATATAAATTAAGAATCTTTAGTATAGTATTGTGATTAAAAAAAACATGTACACCCAAATAATACCATGTTTTGCTACATGCATATTGACTAGGAGAGTGAAACTTACGCTCTATCTGCATAACATCGTCGATACGTCCACAGCATTCGATTCCACGAAAATCATAACAAAAATAAAACAATCCTTGAGTTCTGAATTCATACCCAGATGCGATGACTGAAGACTCTAACCAATTATTCGAGCATCCGATCATGAGAATTACATAATTCACCATCAAAAACAAAACGGACCATGTCAAGCTTCTTGGAGCGCTTCCCCAGGCCCGAATTAATTTTTCAATGATGTTTCGTGCTGTCATCGTTGTTAAGGTGGACAAAATCGTAGAGAATTGTTTCGTTTTCTCGTTGGAAAACCCCGTTCTTAACTACACAATTCATAAATAGATTTAAATCTCCAAATTGGAGCAGTTTTAAGTCTTCTGAGCACTACGAATGAAAATATGATATATAATTTTAATACAATAAACATATACTAATGTGGAGAATTGGAATACTTTTTTAAACAAGAAAGGCGATGGTCTAAATTACTTCTTTATGTATTGATTAATACGCATGATCAAGACTTTACGGCCCGCGTGTAAATTCTTGTTTAAAAATATTTCGTCAATATCTATGACATACTTATTTATACTTGTATAAATATAAGTTCAATTCTTATTTTTAATTTAACCTTCTTTGGTTAGGGGAATGTATGTAACATTCTAAACGAACGAACAACTTTATTTATTCGGCAAACTTTTTTTTTTATTTTTATGCATCATACATTAGAAGGTATGTTTTGTTTGAATGTGGTGTGCATGCATTTTTAGATTTTTTTTTATTTGGTGCTCATAATTAGGGCAGTTTATCTGAAAAGTACAGATGGTTGATAACACACTCATTGGTAAGATTTGGATTTGTTTCAGCATTTCAGAAACAGGTCACTTATGGGTTTTTTCTAATATGTAACAAAAACATTCAAGAGCTCTTATGTATCTTTCAAGTGCACGTGTCTAGATACGCTTCATATCTCTGTGTTTACTTACGTTAGATGGCGAGTGGATAAGCATTTTTTAACAAGATTCTATTCATAAAAATGTATTATTTTGTTTTTACTGAAAGAGTTCCTTGATTAATGATAATACATGTAAATAGATAAACTATCAAGCCATCGAAATGACACTCGAATGGCTTGACGCTTTTTGTATTTAAATAATCCTTTTAAAAACATGGATTTTTTAAAAGTCTATCGCGTGTAGAGTATTTATAGATTGAGATTTCCACACATATTTCTATAAAGGGTTACACGTTGAAGGTAACATTTGAAGGTAACATACGGTTTGATATAACTAATTAATGACATTCATCATCTAATTTATTATTATTATTTTACCACTTACTTAATATTTTCTCCAATTCTGAACCTAGAAATTCTAGTTATCAAAATGTTAGAAACATTTATACTAGTATTTACTTTCGTTTTGTTTCTTTCTAGCAGGGGCGAAATTGATATGTGATATACTCTATTAAATTGTATCAAAAATGTTTATGTTAACAGATTTTCAAGTACTGATTACAGGATATTTGAGTTTGACAAAATTTTCGCTAATATTGCATCAGATCTTCCTTAAATTTGAAGATGGTATAAACTATGATGTAGTGAGAAAAAATTCATTTGTTTTTACCTTTTAAATTTGGGTATGTTTTTATATTTTTTGTGGAGATTTTCTTGTAAGGGGGGTTGATGCAGTCTAAAATTGGCCACGACCATCGAGCCATCTAACTACAAATTGATATATCCAACCTTGTTCAAAAGTTTATAAGTATTAGCACACTAAATTGTATATTTGCAAGTATGAAAATTAACTGACGTATGCGAACAGTTTGGTTATACTTTATTTTATTTTTGAACTTATAAGAAACATGTAGTTCCAAAACATATACATCATAAATATTTACACCAACCTACTCTAGGTCTAGTTATCAAGTCATTTCAAAATCTCTATGATTCATAACCCTTACGTTGAATCGAGGGGTTTTGCCTACACCCGTAGTCATTATCAAAGTTATAGAATTGTTTTGTTACACGTTCATGTTATATACTGAAATCTGATTGGTTAAGACGCAGTTCATAATCCGTTCCATTACCCTCAGCGTTAGCAACGCACTTAGCAACGGGTAACATTACAAATTGTTACATGCGCGAAAATTATGTGCGTACGGGTTACTGTAGAATTCACGTCATTCCTATATAAAAGCAGTAAAGTTTTCTTTAAAATTAAGACATTCAGTATAATGAAATAAATAGTACCTGTTTGGGAGGATAACAGTTGCAATTGACACCCCTCGCAAACCATTGTCAACCTCCGCTTCGCGTCGGTTGACAATGGTTTTCTCGGGGTGTCAATTTCAACTGTTACCCTCCCAAACAGGCACTATTTATATAATGGTATTATTTAAGGATCACGTCGGGGCGTGGTGAAATCCAACAAAGCCTGAAGGGCTTTATGATAGATTTGACCATTCTCCAACCGAAATTATCACCTCATAATATTCAAAGAATGATTCCTTATTACTTATATTTATATTATTTCCAATTTGTACACTTTGAAACAACATCATTTTAAACCACTAGTTTTTATGTAGCACATGCTATGTATTACTACGCGGTGCAGCTAATACAGTTTTTCCGTCATGCTGTAAGACACGCCCATTTTGTGTCACTCATGTTTTTTGAAGTTATTGGGTTTTAGGATTCAAAATTGATTCGAAATGTTATTACAGAAAAAGACAGTTGAAAATGTAAATATATAGAAATCAACTTCTTAAATTAGCATTTGGATCTGACAAGTAAACTACTAACCTTTTTTTCTTTTTTTTTTCGTCTTTTTTTGTTGTGGTGAAGGGGTAAAAAATGTGTCCATGATTTCGAATTTACTTTAAAATGTTCTGTATCTTAATTGTCTTGCGATTATCGTATATACATGTAATTGTTTTGCAGGTACAAACACAGGTACTAGCAAGGATGAGTGTAGACCGCGCCTTATACTTCAATAAACAATTTTTCTCCAGTCGGATGTCCCATAGGATGTGTTTATTGCTTGCTTTGCTTGCATGTCTTCTTCAAATATGTTCATTAGGAGGGGAGAACTGGACAATAGTCAGCAATAGTACCGTTGGACTTTGGAGACACTGTAACTACTCTAACAAAGAGTTTACATGTTGTCAGCCACTGGACAAATTTTTGACAAAAAGTCACAGAGTATTCAGTATTCCGGGTTAGTTAATTTTCTGTTATACTTCATAAACATGTTAAATTAAAAGTTAAAAGTGCATTTTTATCATGTCATGTTTGGATATCAATAAATGAATTCTTTGTCCGAAAGTTTGCGAAGCATACGGTTGTTCTTGATGTAAAAGTAAGGCTGAATTTTTAACCGGGTTTTCCAACGGAAAAATACGGTTATTAAAATGGTGAAAATGGCGGGCGGGCTGCCAAAAGGGTATCCTCATTGTACGGATAACTACTCCTACAGTTTTCAAGATAGGAAATTGCTGTTTTGCCGATCAATTGTACATATATCAGAGGTGTGCATATTGCTAGGATTTTGATTTCTGATTATTTATGAAAAAAATATCAGCTTTTGAAAATTGTCATTTTTTGGCAAAATATTGCATATTGGGTACTCCATTTCACTGGATACAGGTTGACATGGATTATGGTTACAGTTCACATATAAGAAAACCCGGTTTGCGGTCACATTGACAGCTTTTCTCTTGTTAAATAATATGAATACTTAAGAAAACTACTAGACTAATTCTTCGAGAACAACTAGCGATCATTCCGCCTTATCATCTTTTATGTTTAGAACATTTCTGTTTCAGTTTAATCGATGAAAGGTTTTCTCACGTGTACTTTTATGAAAAGATATTTTTTAAAAAATAGTAGAACTGTTTTTTTAAGTGACCTTGATCTTTGACCTTTTTGTCATTTTCATCGGTCGTGGTCAATTTTTTATTTTCAAGTTGTCTGATTTCTCTACGATTTATGGTACAAAAGTTGTGTTTATTTTTTACGATATAAGAAACTTTTAGCTCTGCACAAATTAGGTCGAAACAAGATTTCAAAACGGCTGTAAATTGGGACCGAAATGGGGATAAAAACAATAGAAAAAGAAACGGTACAAAAACAATAAGATCTTTCATTGGAAACGAAAGACCTTTATGATAATTGTCTTCTTAAAACAGCAACACAAACTATTAAAATTTCAAACCAGTAATCATATAAATATAAAATAAAGTAAATTAAAAATAAACTAAATGCAATAAATTGTACATTACAAAAGGACTATATATGGTTTAAACCTAAAATTGCCCTCTTATATAAACATCGTCATTTTACTGTAATTCATTGTTTTATTTGTACAGATATACATTTGAAGTTTTTTTTTATAACTTTTAATTTTATTTTAATGCCAACAATTTTAAAATATGCCGTCATAAAATTTACCTGCTCCCGCCATTTGCGCATTTTTAGCATAAAACGACTTGTTTTGAAGCAGTTTCACGTTAAGGAAAAATTAAGCAACTGCTTGAACAAACAAAATAATTTCACCAAAGATGTATCTCTCCAGTACTTATAAGTGACAAAAAGTTCGTTCTTGTCTAAAGAGTCGCTCTATTTTTCCCATTAAAAAAAGATGACAAAAATGTCAATTTTTTACTGATTTTGATTGAATAATAAAAATAGCGTCACTTTTGACGTCATATACTACCAGTGAGTGCATATAAAAAAAGGTGAAAAACATATTTTATGTCAACTCTTTTATAAAATAACACAACAAGTCAATGTATCCGAATCACTTTAAAAATAACGAATTATGGGGGCCAACTAATATCATATATAGTTTTTTAAATGTAAAATCACTATCTACGTTGGGAAATTTAGTTTATGCACATACAAAGCGACAAAAATAATATTAATCCATAGAAGACTTTTTGTGTGGTTTACACAATTTAAAAGAGTTCCATATTTATAAAGTTGGAAAGAGATACAAAAACTTCTGTTCATGTTACTGATGTTGCACAAAAGCCTTTTGTTTTTTGGGGTCTTATTTAAAAAAAAAATTTCGGGGGCGGCTTTATGTTGCTTTTACTGTTTCTAACAATAACACAATTTTTCAATTTTATTTTTTTTTTTTTTGATAGAATGATGAAACTTAATTTTTTGTGACAAACTGATGTTCATCAAGCAGAATATAGTATTAAAGCAAACTAAAATAAGGCATCTTTTGCAATTTATGTGGTACTACAACTACATGTATAATTTTTTACGGAAAAATAATTAACGTAGGACAATCTTAGTGGAATGCTCATAACAAAGTTTTTCTATGTGTTAATAATTTTACGAATCCACATCCGAGAGAAGAATTCACCGCCAATATTTTTTTCACATAAATTTTATTTCAGCATTAAATTTTTATGTAATGTCAACTTAATTTTTCTTGGTTCGTTAATGATTATAAAGTTGCCTGCTAAAATGAAAGGTTTTGGTAATATTGTCTCTATGGTTTTCAGTGTGTTTTTTTACAGCAGCGTTTTTCATTTTCAGCATGGGTGATCGCTGTTCGAGTTTTCGAAGTGCTTGGTTTTGTTACATCTTTTGTTTTCGTGGTTTCCCTGATCACGATCATTGCCGTCAGAGATACCAAGCTAAAAAATAGAACAAGAATATTTAGCATTGTAATCTCTGCAACAGCAGGTAAAATAATAATTCTGATATTCTAGTTTCGCAACATATAATAAAAAAAATTATCATTACTCCTCTACTTTATTTTTTAACTATTCTTGCATTCGGAATAGTTCTCATTAAAGACAAAATGATTTTAAACTCATTTAAGGCAATATTATTTTGATTGGTGGAGTCGTTTACCTTCAAAACTATAAGGAAGAGACATGGCTAGGAGGGGCTATACCGTCTTCTTCTCTTGCAATTAGCATGGCGACTGTCTTCTTGCTGAATATATGTTTTTGTATTCTATTCTATTCCTGTAAAAGTAAGTTTAATTATCCTAAATATTTATATCTGATCAATAAAAATAAATTGACAATCATAAGCGTCATTTCATTCTGTAAGATGAATAAATCATTATTTACAAACTATTTTTTTAATCATTCAAATGTTGCTTTACATTTTTAAAATAATGAAACATAATTTAGGCAAAACAGATCCTGATGTAAATAATTGTATGTTTGATACTTTAAATAAAAGACCAATTTCAATTGAGTGTTTCTTGGTAAAAACAAACATTGGTGTGTATTTTAAAGAAGATAACGGACATTTTATTATATAAATAAGAGTAAGATATATGTTCCAGCTTTTAAAGAGGGCTGGATGGTCTTGATCAAAGTATATACTCTGTCCCGAGTTTTTGCTTCCACCACTTTTCGCCTGATATTTCGATAATCATAAATACCTTTGTGCTCAAACCACGTTCATCCATGTCCAGATAATCTGTTTTGAAATGCCCATCTACCGCTTCAGGTTTCTATACACATCCCAAAAAAGAAGGTCAATGGAGATTTAGCGTTGCATCAGCCACTAATAAGCTCGGATGATAACGTTGAAAAATTGCGCAAGGTATCCCGAGTACTTTCGAATGGAGAA
The DNA here is from genome assembly GCA_015776775.1 of Magallana hongkongensis. Lineage (NCBI taxonomy): Eukaryota > Metazoa > Mollusca > Bivalvia > Ostreida > Ostreidae > Magallana > Magallana hongkongensis. The sequence goes on from CM027471.1 coordinate 27,193, forward strand.
AAGATGTAAACATTTCCCATTATAAATCTCCGTAAGAAATTTGTTTTCGTTCCTGTGAACTTTTATGAGTGAAAAATGATAATTGTTCAATGAAGATATCTTGGATATATTCCATTTTATCGATATCAAATGTATTTCTTTCACAGGTATGTGGGGTTTTTTTTATTAAAAATCATCAAAAAGAGATGGAAGCAATAAATTGGGACATAATATAGTTTATATTTATCTCGAGCTCTGTACAGAGATATAGGAAATTACTCAAAGTTTAAAGCTTAATATTTGTATATTATTACCTTTATGATGGTTTATGGCCAAAATTGTCGTATTTAAACGTTTAAGGCGGATCTGATTGTTTAATTGTTGACCCCCAGCCTCTTTCAAAATATCTGTTTTCATTTAAACAAACAGATATGAAACAATTTAGCCAAGTGTCCCATTCATACTCCCTCATCCTAGGGTATAAAAACAAACAAATTATATTTCAAAATGATAAATTAGCGAGGTTTGAATGACTATACGGTGGTTCTTTTTTTCAGAAATATCACGGCCGGTAGAGTTAATGAGAAGTTCTAGCGATATTGACTCTGAATTGCAGATGATTCTTATTAATCCTACAACTCCTTCGTATTGGAATCAGTTTGATGCCAAATGTCCATTGAATAGCATTCTCAATCCAACTGAAAAATGCAAAACAACAAAGGCGAGTGAAAGCGAATTTACTGCTGTTAAATCGTTGGTGGAATCTACGTGGGAATCTTCCAAAGTTGGGTATGGCGCAGATGCACGCAACATACACACAACATCCATTTCCGTTACTGATGTAAAGAGAGTCGAAAATATAGATCTGTGGGAAAACTATGTCCTTGGAAGAAAAAAAATAATTAAAAAGATTTTAAGAGACGGTCCGTTCAAAGACCTGGAAGATATAAGTAATGTTGGTCCGGTGATGACCTCAGGATATTCAAACAGCGCTTTAACTCGTGATTTATACCCAGAATTAAATGAGTGCTACCTTTTTCATGGCACAAAATCGCGATTTGTTGACAATATCATGACAAAAGGAATAGATCCACGTCATTCTGGAAATAACACAATGATGGGAAAGGGAATTTATTGTGCCGAGAGTTCGACGAAATCCGATCAGTATACAGGTATTAGAAGACAAGATATCTCTCTCTCTCTCTCTCTCTCTCTCTCTCTCTCTCTCTCTCTCTCTCTCTCACACACACACACACACACACACACACACACACACACACACATATATATATATATATATATATATATATATATATATATATATATATATATATATATATATATATATATATTTTTTTTTTTTTTTTATTTTTTTTTTTTTTTCAAAAGACGACAAAAATCATAGGTTACAAGTTGGACTGAAGATGATTCTGGTGCGCATGCTCTTAGGTAATATGTTCGTGGCAAACAATGCTCAACTGTTCAAGCTTCCGCCCTGCGAGACATGTTTACATGATAATTGTACGATTCAACACCATGAACATTTTGACTCTGTTGTAGTAGATATACCGAATAAACTCTTTAGAGAATTTATTGTTTACGATGCTCATCAATGTTATCCTGAGTATATCATTACATACGATCGGTGTTAGATCTAATGAATCTCTGCAGAGATCGAGATCAAGATTTTTTAAAATATTGTATGAATTATATTTGTACTTGGTTGATTATTGAATATCGTGACATTAAGAATGTTTGATACTATACTGACTTTACAATTGTCTAATACATGATCGTAAATATTTTTTAGAAATAAAGAATCATTCTTTCGCTCTCTTAATTATGCGGTCGGTCACCTTATCAAATTTCATAAAATCCGCAGATCTCTAATTATCGTTTAGTGTTGATTATTTTTTTTCCATTTCTTACACGTTATTTAAGAAAGACACATACATCATGTAGATAAATCGATTGTTTAGAAGTTTACCTAGATAGAACCAACTGATATATCTGGTATGTGTCATAGTTCATTCCTACATATTATTATTATTATCATTTTTTGACAATAACTTTGGTATTGTTGAGAGAGAAACAAAATAGAATAGTGGGTGAAATCCTGTGAAATTTTCCTTTACCATCAGATAAACTGTAACAACTGACACCGAAATGGCAATATCTAAATCTCTCAGCAGCTCAAAACAAGCATGATTGTGTTACAATTGAACAAGATATTAAAGGCTATTCCAATTTTTTTCTATGGTTAGCATTCATCCAAAAGTCAAAAATTAAATTTATCTTTTTATCAGGAAAAAAAAACACATAAAAAACCCACAGTATTATCATTACGTTGATAAAATTCAATATTATTGATATTTTTGTTTTCTTTATTCATTAACAAATTTAAACAAATTAAAAGTCGAATATTTGATAGACATGATAAAACAAAGAAAATACGAATTCCGAGTAAAGGAGACAAGGAGTAAAGGTTCATTTCTTTGGGGTGTTTGCATGTTTGTGTGTGAGTGCGTGTACTTTTTTGATCCCCATGGTGCATGGTTCAAAACCATGCAATCTGTCCGTGGACGCTTAACATAGAAAAAACTTGGAATGATTTACATAGCGGTATGTAATTTCAGAATAATTATGTGCCATTTGTCGATTTACTTATAGATCGAGCATTAATTTGTAGTTTTATTACAAAGGCATTGCCAAATTTAAATACATTTGTATATAGATATTAAACCTTTAAACCAATTAAACATCATTTCATTTAATGTTAATGGATTGTGATATCAATTTTAATATAGACTGTGAACCTAATATTCTTTTCTAGAATTTTTTCCAAATAATCTTTATGTGGAATTTTGGAATATATAATTATGTTTACTTATATTTGATATATGTTTTATCTATTTATCTGTTGTTTGTTATTCAGAACTATAAACCTCGAATGTATTCGATATTTTATTTTCTGTGTGTTTGTCTGTTGCTTTTTTTGAAGAGAGTGGCGTTAATTAATTCCCCAAACAAAAACTTTTCGCAAGAAATCATATTAAAATCATTTAAAAATCATATCAAACTCACAAATTCATGATTTTGCTCTATGAGTTAAACATGATTTATTAAATTAATTCCCCAAACAAAAACTTTTCGCAAGAAATCATATTAAAATCATTTAAAAATCATATCAAACTCACAAATTCATGATTTTGCTCCATGAGTTAAACATGATTTATTAAATGAATCATGCGCAAATCATGGGTGACAAATAAGGAAGTATGATCCTGATGTGGTTTGCTTCTTGGTTTTGAGTCTGCTATGATTTTCGTGTGATTCTGGTATGTGCTATTATCTTAAATGGCAACAGAGCATGAGTTTGAAATGGTTTGTTAACTTTAACTGCTAAAAGTTTGTGATTTTGGTTTGGTTTCTTAACTTTGTCTTTAAATTGAACCTGAGTTACACATAATTTGTTAACTTGTCCAGTCATTGTTATTTCCAGTTGAGTTGCCAATCTTGTTCACTGGCCACTGCCAGATAAACTGACCACTAAGAATTAAGATTACTGCATAACAGGAAGTTGAGTTGGAAATTTGAAATGTTCATCTTGGAGCCTAAATGTGATATACATGTCAGGAAAATTTGTTATTGTCGGGCATCTAGCTCTCTCTTGGCATATTTATAAAATTATTTTATGGAAGTATTTTGGTCTTATTCACTTAAGGTAAATAATATTTTATAAAGACTAATTGACAATACACTATCAAGTGATTTAAAGGAAGCAAGCAACTAATGCATAAATGTATCATTAGTTCAGTGCAGGAGCTACGTATACCTGCAGCTAGGATTTGAAATGCATACGTAGTATTTTGACTTGTACAATTCATGTAACAATTGCTAGAAGAGTTTAACAGTATAACTATCATCTATATTATGGATGACTTTGATCATTTGCTATAATTCATATTATACTGGCTTAACAACATAGTTCATGTGAAATATACATGTATGTTTATTACTTTTCATATTTGGTGATTGACAATGTATTTCAAATATTAAAAGGATAAATGTCCGTTGCAAATTATAAATTAAGGGTTTAGTTTTTTCTGTAAATAATTATTATATATAATTGTCCTTTAATAGTACGTCACAACACGATAATCGTTCTATTATAAGTTGTTAGTTACAACAGATTATACCAGGAAAATGGTTTTCTTGCAATTTCTTTAGTTTAACAGATCATCCGAAAATCATGAACCGCATTTGTATGTGAAAGTTTTCTGTACCAAATCATTGTAAAACCATGGTTTTTGAATGAGCTGTTACAAGCTTTAACAGAGCATACTAGAATCATGATTTTAATACCTATTGTTAGCGTTAATGGATCATCATATAAGAATCATGATCCATTAACTCATTTGCATGTGAAATTTTTCTTTTTCAAAATTATCTCAAAACCATGATTTACACACATCATTGGTATGATCCCGTGGGCTAATTTTTCTGTTTGGGAATTTTTCTCAGATGCGTAGTATAAAACAATTACTTCGAATTTGACGGAAAATACTACAAGCAAATCATAGGATGAAGCATGGGTGTAGTGCTTACGCCAGGAATTTCGGATTTGAGAATCAATGAAATTACTCGATACATAGAATCTCAATTTTAGTATTCTAATTAAATACTACTTCACGGAAGATTCAGAGATGATGGACTTCTCATTTTTGATGGAACAAAAGAAGAAATCCTTGAGGTTTTGTCTTCATTTACAACTGCCAAAAGCGTATTAAATTCACATTTGAAATTTTACAAACCTCCGTGAATTTTCTTGATACAAATGTCTACAAGGGCCTCAGATTTAGCAACTGTCAAAAACTGGATATCAAATCCTTTATCAAACCAACTTATGATTTTCAATACTTTTTTGAAATAGCGCACACAAAGCATCAGTATTTAAAGGTTTCATCAAAGAAGAATGTATCAGGCATTCGTGAAACATAAACGATCTATCCACCCTAAATGAAAAATAGCAATACACTGGGGACTTAATGACGCATATCGGTAATATAGCGTCTTGTTTTTACTGTTATGTATAAAATCGTACGATTAAAAACAGTTTCGAATCAAACCAAAAACTTAGCATTTTCCTTTGAAATAAATGCCAAAGCAATAAAATAGGGTAGTACATTACTGCCATACGGTGCATTATCACGTGATAACAGTAAATAGCTTACGAATATTCCTTAAAATAAAATGAGACAGAACAACACTACCCCGCGGTTTCCACAAAACAATAAACATCAAGTGAAGGCAAAACATCCCAGTTTTATCAAAACCACTGCTAGAATCCTAAATTCTCCTCAATTGAATAGTTAAGGTCTTCCGTTTCCAGCGGAAGACCTTATTGTTTTCGTACTGTTTCTTACCTCAATTGAATAGTTAAGGTCTTCCGTTTCCAACGGAAGACCTTATTGTTTTCGTACTGTTTCTTATTATTAAGGTCTTCCGTCTTCAGCGGAAGACCTTACTGTTTTTCTACGCGTTCTCATTCTTCTATATTATTATTTTTCTTCTTGGTAGTCACCCTTAATTTCTCAGCCATTTCTCAATCGATTTTAATGATTTTTATAGGGATGATGTCTGAAAATTCACTTCCGCTTCTGAATTATCTCCCTTTTTCATGTATTTTGGAACATGACATTGTGCACGCATCTCCTCAAAAACTGTTATCGTTAAGGACTTGAAATTTATATGCAAGATAGAGTGGTTATGGTAGATTTGCTTGCTTGTTTTAGATTTGACCAGAAGTGATCATCCTTGAAGCTCGCCCGGAACTGAAAATGTTGATGTTAAATTTGTTTGACAATTTTTACGAAATTTGAGATTTGATCACGAATATCTTTCTTCTAATCAATATTTTGCTAACACATGTAGATCATCAAAAATTAATCTATAAAAGATCTTTCAACTGACACCAAGCAAAAGGGGCTAACCCCTCATATTAGGGGCCAAGAGGGGTCTAAAGTCTCTTATCTATATCTCTTTAATGAAAAATATTTTGTAATGTATTATAGAAGCAAAAATGTTTATCTTCCAGTTATCTACCTATAATTGTTAAAAGTTTTCTGATATGTTACATAATTTGGATTTTAAAGGGGCTAGAAGTCCAATATTTTGATCATTTATTTCTTAAAAAGGAGAAATATTTTGAAATGCATTATAGAAGAGAAGATACTCAGAATAATATTCGTAATAATATTTAACCACTAAAGTTTCGTTTAATGGTCCTTATAAGGAGATAAAGGGTCGGCCACTAAAACTATCTTTCCCTAATATCTCAAAAAACAGTAACAAATTTCTAAACACTTGTTGAACAAAATATGTTTATTATTAAGGGACCTTTCATTGATATCAAGAAAAAGGGGCTAGCCCCTCAAATTACATGATAAGAGGGATCTAAATGTTTCAATCAAAGCTCTTGTACATATATCAGAAACAAAACAAGGGCGAGAAGTCCAATACATTTATGATTTATTTGTAAAAGAAAAAGAGGATATAGAAATTGAAGAAAAGAGTCTGTTTAAAATCAAAGGATTTTTCATTCTATTTCTAAATCATGTTTAGCTGGTAAATAGCAAAATAAAGGTCAAGCATATATCTCAAACTCTAGTAATATTGGGAATTTAGTATTTTCCGTTTAATATAGAAGTCACCGACCACCGCCCCCCCACCCTTCATAAAATCATTCTAGATTACCGTACTAATTACCAGACCAATTCGTACATTATTAACAGAGTTATGAACTTTTTGGCATTTGACGTGAACCTTCGATGATGAAATATAGACTGGCAATGCCTGTCTGATATGCGCGATATATACGTGTATTTCGTACGATAGAGACAGAGGACCAGTCTACGATGAAATACTGTTATGACACATGCAAAGGCTGTGTGTTCGAATCTCGCCGGAGCCAAGATTTGTTCTTTCTCTCTATTTCCTTCTCTCCATTTTTTTTTTACTTTCTAACTAAGATATTCAAAACAAAGGGGTTGTTGGACTGAAGTACAAGTTGAAAACACTCGTACATTAAGATTTTGACAAAAACATTCTTTAATTATTAGGGTATTCCGTCTTCAGCGAAAGACCCTTCTATTATTTTATTGTTTCTTTCTCACTTTTCTTATTATTAAGGTCTTCCGTTTCCAACGGAAAACCTTATTGTTATTGCTTTGTTCCTTTTTCCCTATTCTTCTATATTATTTTTTTTTTCTTACAAATTTTGTGCACGCAAGATCTCGAAAACTACTCAATTGATTTTTATGAAACTTGTCGATCTAATAGATGACGATGTGAACCGTATTGCAATTTTTTTTATTGATGACGTCATTTCAGGTTTTGAGATATAGTCGTTTTGTCGATTTTCAGAGAGGTATTTTGTCGGCAGTACTCCTTTTAAACTATAGCAGACATACATTTGAAATTTTCAGTGATGGTAGACGGAAGATTGAAATTGTGCATGAAGGTTTAAAATCATTTCGATCGCAAAAAGCGCCGAAGCTCGCCTGGACCCAAAATTTGAGATTAAACAAATATCATATTTTTTTCTGGTTTTCTTTGTTTATCTCTTTTCTGAATAATATTTTGTTAAAACATATAATGTTAAATTTTTTTTATATTTATAAGACCTTTTATTTGATATCAAGACAAAGGGGTTAGCTCCTCAAATTAGGGGACCAAAGGGCTTTCAAGTCTTTCATCTATAGCCCCTTTACTGAGATATATTTTGTGAAAGATTATAGAAGCAAATATGTTTATCTTACAGTTATGTATCCAAGCAGTGTCATGATTTTATAATGTGGTAAGTAATTAAGGTTTCTAAGGGGTCAAAAATCCAAAACTTTGATCACCGATATCTCAGAAAGGAAAAATATTTTGAAATGCAGTATAGAAGAAAATATACTCAAAATGATCTACTAAACAATATGGATTTTTCAAAATTTCGTTAAACGGCCCCTATAAGGAGATAAGGGATCGGCCCCTAAAAAGCTCTTTCTGAGATATCTCAAGAATGGTAACAAATTTCTATACACTTGTTGAACAACATATCTTTAAAAGTAAATGACTTTTCATTTGCTACGAGAAAAAAGAGGCTGCCCCTCGAATTAGAGATCTAAATGTTTTCAACCAAAGCTCATACATCTAAAACAAAATAGTATCTGGCCCTTAGAATGTAGACCTTTGTCTTATATTTTAAATCACGTTTAGCCGTTTAATAGCAAAACCAAGGTCGTACATGTATTTCATGTTCAAAAACACACGGAAGACCTCCTCGTTGCTCGCAACGAGATCGTGTCTAGTTATCATTTTTTTTTCTCCAAATTTTGTGCACGAGATTTCTCGAAATCTATTCGACCGATCTAAGCCATTTTTTCACAGATAGTTGGGCGTGATCGAAACTTAATACATTTTTCTTAATTTTTTCGTAGTCTCTTCCGGTACCGAATTGTCGGCCATTTTGTAATTTTTGACGACTCATTTTGTGCAGCTATAAACTCGGAAACTATAAGAGATATGAATATGATAATTTCAGGATAGGTAGACTATAGTTTGAAGTTGTGCAGCATGTAGTTGTTAAATGCCTGTTGCGCCATTTCTTGGAGCACGCCTGGGCACGAAAATTGGGTATGAATTTTCATTCAAAATTTTCACACGTTTTGATTTATATCTTTTTATCAGTTGATATTTTGTTAAGATATATATAACAAAAGTGGGTATGAATTTTCATTCAAAATTTTCACACGTTTTGATTTATATCTTTTTATCAGTTGATATTTTGTGAAGATATGTATAACAAAGGTGGTAGAGAATCAATAGTTCTTTCCAACAAAATCAAGAAAAAGGGGCTGGCCCCTTTATTAAGGGGCCAAGGCACTCTTAAACTCTATCACAAATAACTTAAAAACGATAAAGATTTTGTAATGCACTATAGAAGCAAAGTTGTTGATCGTACCAATATCTATTAGAAAAAATCATTGCCACGCCCATTTATTACGTAATTGGGAATTTTTAGGGGCCAAAGTACTTTAACTTTGACGCAATATAACTAGAGAAGTAGACATATTTTGTTAGACATGATAGAAGAGAAAAGAAAATGTTTGAATTTATGATTTAAATCGATTCCACTTATCAAAACACGAATTTCTGTCCCCATTAAGGATCTAGAGGGCTGGCCCCTAAAATATTCATACATTTGTATCTCAAAAATGATCAACAATTTTAGATGGGTGTAAAAACAAAAACTGTTAGTATTCTGAAGGCCTTTTCAAAGAAATCAAGAAAAAGGGGCTGGTTCCCTTTTTTTGGGGGGGGGGGGGGGGGCAAGAAACTCGTAAAGTCTATTACGAATTACATTAAAACGATTAAGATTTCGTAATGCATTATAAAAGCAAAGTTGTTAATTGTAGCAATATCTATCTGGAAGACTCATTGCAACACCCATTTATTCCGTAATTAGGGATTTGTATACATTATCTGAAAGTGTGTGTGTGTGGGGGGGGGGGGGGGGTAATTCTAAAATTAAATCGATTATTCATGGTATGATTTTAAACAGAAATCGCAAGGAAGACCTACTCGTTACTCGTAACGAGATCGTATCTAGTTATTTATCTGGTTTTAAAAAAAACTAATATCTGTTCACAGTTTGCACGGAAAATGGTATGTTGCATTAAAGCAACACAAAAAGGATTCTAGCGACACTTTTCACGTTAAGCTATGATCAAACTTTTGATAAGTGTTAAATTTGAAGTTTAAAATATACGGGGTAGTGTTGCTCTAGTCGGGTTTTTATATCGTAAACAACGACAGAGGAAAGAGCAGCGGAGAAATGAAAACAAATTACATACCTTAAAGGGAATGAATGATAAAATTTACATCTCTTCCAATATTCTATTGTTCAACTCTCAATAAATCACATTTAAATACCTTATTAGAGTTTTAACATTACTTATATTTTGAATCTGTTTACAATGCTTTCCAATCAAATTTACACGACATTTCACTTTTAGTGATGACTTTATCAATGTAATAAATTTAATTTGTGAAAAAAATGTATCCAGTAGTTTTTGAACTACGATTCGATATTGAATATTTGAAAAGGTACATAATAACTAAGATTTATGATTTTAAGGAATTACATGTAACTAAGATTCCATATGCTTCCTTAGCACATCCGCATAACAAACTGTCAACCTTCTCAAAATTCCACAAAACTAAATACAAATTCAAAGCAGAGCAACTCAGACCTAAAAAAGATATGAGATAGGATCAGGTGCCTAGGAGGAATGAGCATCCACTGCTCACCGGTCACACCCGCCGTGTGCTCTTTGCCGTAATCAGGGGAAAAAAACGAAAAAGTCCGTAGACAAGGTATGAAAAACGTCAGTCAGCATGCGACCTACAGGAAGATTGTATTTACTGACAAGGTCGTTGTATCGACCGTAGAACTTACGAATAGATTACTTTTGTCGCGACTGTTGATAGTCCTGTTTTATCAACTTGTTTGTCAGTAGCTTGCCTCGCCTTAGAAACTGCTCATATGAGGAGCATGCCCGTGCGTATCGAATTAACTGAAAGACAAAAACACCATATGCAGGTGATGAAGGTATATTGCTACATAAGTAAGGAAAGTTGACTATAGAAAAAGTTCACTGGGATATATAAATAAATATGTAAATAACAATTGTTTATTGATAATACGTCGTCGATATACCTATAAGTTGTGTTGAAAGCCACAGTGAATGACTTAGTTTTTTTTCACTTACAAATTTTTGGATAAATTCTGCTTCATAAGAGTACTAAAAGAGGTCTACTTACTATAGGACACAGCTTTATCAAAATATTGACCATTTTTCAGTTATAAAGCAAATATTTTTAAGGGTTCTAGGCCCCTTATTTAAAGAGCCAGCCCTTTTTCAAAGATGTCAAGTGACAACCCTTAACTAAAAAGTTGCGAGACAAAAACACAACTAAAAATCGGCTTAACTGAAAAACATAACATTTAACCTAGAGCCGAGCTCGTTGCAAGCAACGATGAGGTCTTTCATTACAACTTACAACATTCAGGAGAGAAAGCATTGTCAGTCAGTCTTAATAAAACCATAACCGTTCTCCTTACACTTGTCAGGATCTGACAAGTATTGAAAGGATGTCATCTTCACACGACCTTAACTTCTGACAATTTTGGGCATTTGAAAATCAATTTGAACTCTTCAAAAGGAGACAGATAATTAATTCATGCCTATTTTCTATGTATTAATGCAATCTCTAGACTTCAGAGTATTGAAGAGTTACACTTCTCATAAAGCAGATAAAAGCATGTCTGTGATAAGTAAAGAAAATATTTAGATTAAATGCAAAAGGGGGCTTACTTTCAAAGTATTATTTTCATACCAGGCAAATTCTCCGTTTAACTTACTTCATGGTTATATCAGTTTATGATAACTTAAAAACACACATCTTATATGTACATGTATTTAATTATCCCTACTAGAAAATCAAAACGATAAATACATTTATGTACAACTGATAATAGGATACAAATTACCGGTATGCCTATATCATAGTTTAATAAAGGTCATGGAAAGATGACCTTTTATTAATACCTATGAGACATTGGCGAGAGTAAAAAGAAAGGGGGGGGGGGGGTCATTTACTGAATTGTCAATATGATGGAAAAAATTTAAGAAAATTGAAAACGAGGCTCACTTCCAAAGTATTTTTTTTTATACCATGCAAATTACTGAAATTTCATTAATATTCAAGGGTATCAGTATTCGTAGATAAAGTTAAAATCATATTTTCAATGATACGTAAATCCGAAGTCAATGTCACTATCAATACAAAATCTTAATAGAAATTGCACGGTTATATCAATTTATAATAATTTATTACATGCACATGTCCGTAGAAGAAAATAAAAGTAACGTAAAATTTTATCTCTCTGATCAGAGGGACATTCCACCTTAAAAATCCCTTTCCCCCAGCACAAAATGTACGCGGCTATGTTAAGGCTGCCCGATTAATTTCACAGCGATATGTAGAAAGTCACTTGTCTGTACCTCATAAGATATGACGTCATAGTTAACTTTGACGTCACGATCTGCATTCCTTTCGATCGTTCTTAGGGAATGTATCGTAACGTAATAAGTGATATTCATTGTGCATAATAAAACCGCTTCATTCCTTTACATAGACACTGTTGTAAATACTAGTGATACTAAATTCAATATCACCGATATGGAGTATAAAAAAATCAACAGTTTTAAAGCTTCGTAATAGGTAAATAACTATTCATAAACTAATGGTTTTGAGAATCTCCCTGCTACGTGTAATGTAATGAATGGTGATATGTATGTGCATATAAAAAACGGCTTGGCACAAGTGAAAGATAAAAACAATCTTAGTATATTTTACGTAAAATCGGGAGAGAAAATAAGTACCACTGTGAATCTTGCTGGGGGAAACCTACCGATTGACCCGATTTTGTGTAAATCGAGCCTAAAAGGTAAACATGTGCCTAATTTCGACGGCGGTGCCAAATGTTTTGACAATATTTCAAATAAACGAAATATTTATATGAACCCCCAGCAAGAACTGCAAAATACATTACTTATCGAAGGATTTTTCATAAAAATATTTTTGATTTAATGTCATTATTCACTTGTGCCGATGCGATTTTTATAGAGTATTTACCGTGGAAGAATACACCCGTCACGTGCTAAAGAAAAATATATGACGTCACAAAAATACATCAAATATAGTGTTGGATGCCACTGTTAACGTATGTAATAAAAGTTTAAAGAAACTTACTCGGTTAAAGCATTTTTCGATAATTAAAATAGTATCATTTTTCGATATATATTTAGCTTCGGACAGCCTTAACATAGCCGCGTATATAATTTTTTTTTTCATTTGTTTTCTTTTTTAATTAAGGAATGGTTTTGCAACAGTGGCACCACCTGCACAGATTTCTAAACACACACATGCAGACCTGGCAATTTGTTACCGATGCAATTGTAAAATCGCGATACATAAGGTCAAGCAAGCTGTGCATACATTTTGTAAATGAAATATCGTCTTTAAGTAATAAAGCTATATATTATGTTGTTAAGAATTCTTCATGGTAAAGAATCAAGCATAGTTCAGAAGATTTCTCAACAAGTGCAGCGTTATTCCCCGCCTACGAGAGAAGACGTAACTGTTAACAATTAATTTGTGGCAATGTTAGTGTGTGTGTGTGTGTTTGCTACAGATATGAACAACTATATACAGCGATTTCTTTACAAGTTCGGTGTTTATGAGTGAAAATTCAGATACCTTGTCGGGATATTGGGTAACCAATTTTTATTCTTGTTTACAGTGGGGTTCATTTTTACAGGGGTCATTTTTCTTCACGTTTTAAATGAAGAAAAATGACCCCTGGGTCTACTTTCTTCAGAAAAATCCAATTATTATATTGCAAGGGGGGTCATTATTCTTCTGGGCTCACTATTCTTCCTTACACCGTCACAGTAAAAATACAAAAGATTAAAATAAATGGGTCACGTGACATCCATCTCGGTTCATCGACAACAATGGCGACGAGGACAATGATAGGTATACCCTAACGTTTGACAGATTTGGCATGGAAACAAAAGAGACACACTGACAAGGAAATAACAAAGGGAAGATTGTCATAGAAAACTATGTAGATTGATGGAATAGGAATTAAGGTAGTCCTATACTCGGCACTAAATGGGCTCAATCATTAAAAGCTTAGCTTTAAATGATAAATATACATTCTAGCAATACATATACAAAAGAAAATATGTATGTTTACATGCTAGTTTGTTTGTTATCACCTCTCAGACGGGTGTACCCCCTTGCGAAAATTATTGACAATTATGAAATTTGCTAGACGTCTGTTTTTCAAAAAAATAATTACCAATTTTGGGAAAATTAGAACTGAGCATACAAAATATAGTAAAAATATTTATTTAAGCCATATCTCATCAATAATTTTGCGCAAATTTTTGTAAGTAAGTACGCTTTATGGACCTGATGTATCAAAATAGAATACAAAAAATGCATTGCTAGTATCGCGTTTGGTAATTTTTTTACTATTTTATGGACTCAAACTTAAATTCATGGTGTTTATTCTATAGACTGACATCTTAGAAAAAAGATTTGGTAAAATAAATTGTATGTTGACGGATTACTTTTCACGCTATAAGCTCTAAACCAAGTAGACCCTGACGAAAAAATCCGTAAAAATCACATTTTGCTACAGTTTTCTGCCTAGATCTGTCAACAGTGTTAGATATCATTTAAACATTAATTAATTGACGATTGATTAAATTCGAAAAAGCTTCTGTCTCTAAATTTAAACCGGTTTTAGTAAAAGAAAAAGAGAAATTCGGGGGGGGGGGTTCAAAACAAAGAAGATATAAGCATACCTGAGATCCTGGTTAATCAGAAACTTCGTTTTTCATTTTACTTTAACAGAATCGAGTTTCTCAACATTAATAATTTCTATCTCTCATAGAATACATATATTACCGTTCTAATTGCTTATTATTGCCATTGTTTACAGCAGCGATGTAAAGCAAAATCAATACCGGGTATCTAAAACGCTTTGTAAAAGTCGAACCAATATTGTAAAATCCGTATTATGACGTAGTGCGATACTCGGACTACTTTAAAGCCGAAATAAACTGAAGGTATACGTTTACTCAGAATGAAAAAAATTCCACTGATAATAATGAAAAACTACGTATTGTGTGTTAAAGACCTATCATGGTAGTGCTGTTTTTCACTTTCAAAAAAGTAGGTCAATGACCTACTTTTTGAGATAATGGCCATTGAATATTTTTTGAAAATTTAAGAAAAGTCACTAAAAATTTTACACTATGATTGAAATTTTCTTAATTGTGAAAATGATACAAATTACTAAACTCTTTTAAAAAAGAAATACAGTTTATGAATGGCAGTGACACTATACAGACACAAAGCATTAAGTTTTCATTCACAAATTTTATGAATATTCCAGTCCGAATTTCCTCTTTTATTTTTCAAATTCATACCCTTTTTTTATTCAATTTTACAAAAAACTGAATGATGATAATACTAAAACATGTATAGCATTAAACTAGGTATATTGATCTTACCCTGCAGGCATAAAAGTTATATGAGGTCAATGATAAAAAAATTGAGATATATCTTTTGTCGTTTTTAAGCATTTTTCAATATTTTTGTAGTGGGTGCCATTCGAATATCTAAACGAAAGTTAGATAAAATCAACATAAATTATGCAAAATTATGTTGACTAACAAATAAAATCTTAACTTTGAATATTACAGTACTACCAAAAATATTTCAGTGAAAAACAAGATCTGAAAATTTTAGTCCGAATTGCCTCTGTTTTGCTAAAAGTCCAACTTTGTTTGAGCCTAATTCAATAATGCAATAAAGATATCGAATAGTTTGTCAATAATAATTCATTTCATAAATAATTTTAGTGTTTAGAACAAATTTTACTCATGACATTGAACTTTATAACAATCCGAATTTGAGAACTCAAACCCTGAGTAAACAACGTCCTTAAGGTTCCATAATGGTGTTTTGTTAGTCAGGTTCATGCTCCATGTGTTCCGTGTGTTTAATTCATAAGTTATAAACCACAACTGGATTTTCGTTTAGAAGATTTTTTAATAAAGAATAAATAAACACTCTCAGTACATGCATCTATCAGGAAGAGGGGTATTTACTCCGTTTACCGTTTCGATGATGCTTAAATCGTGTTTCATTTTTATTACATATTATAATTAACAATTCATTTCGTTCTAAATTAATGAATATCGGATTAATACTGTGTCGAGTATCATTTGACATTAGAATCATCTAATTAAAGACATGAGGAAAGTTGTTCTAATTTGTAAATAAACTGTTCATCCATCGTGTTGTCAATGCTAGGTTTTCCCGCAGTGGCGTTATAAATGGAAAATCACATTATTATTCATCACTTGTACAAAGTTTAGAGACAAATAACTAAAGACAGAGTATGTTTCATGAGCCTAGAGTTTGTGAAACGTCTACTTAAAAGAAACATGATGTATATTTTTACTCAAACTCATGTCAAAATTTTCACTCCAAACACGCCATATATACCTTTAATAAAAATGCATTTATTTATGCATAAATGTATTAATTCTTTAGATTGACGCGTGAACGTAATAATAATTAATTTTGTTTAGTCGTTTACCTGAGTAATAGAAAGGCATAAACCAGTTATTCGGTCTTCCCGTAAAATAGAGTTATCGTTACTTTTAGAGTTCTACTCCTTATAGCAGGTATAGATCACTTCCGGTAAATCGAAGTTATCAGTGCGGGAACATACAAAATTGACATGAATTTATCGTCTTTAACAACCTTTGAGGATATTTTGAATTTTTAAAAAGGAAGAAATCAAAAGTTATCTTAAATCCGAAAACTTAAAAATCAGTGGCTCAAAACAAGAATTAACAAGGAGAGCATTTGATCACAATCAATCACATCACAATCAAATTATAAACAATGCGAGTGAAACGCCCACGGATGCATCGTTTGAGGATTGTTTTCCATACCGTCTTTTGCAGAACTTACGGATGGATGGTCAAGTAACTTTTCAGAAAAAAATCAACCCGCCTGTAACTTAGAAAGATATCGAAAATTATTTAATAAGAAGTAGCAACCGAACGTGTGATCGCCAGAAAATGGCTTGCTTTCGACAGTACATACAGGGACATAAGTTTTGCAAGGAAAAATATATTCATAAAAATATGGCAAATAAAATAACAGACGAACACCGTTTTTGTTACAATCGGTCAAAATGTCATGCATCATTGAAAAAAGAAATTTACACACAGTGGGTAGTTGTTTCCAAAGAGTCACCAATGGTTATCCACTCAGCCAGCTGTACATGTCCTGCAGGGTAATTAAATACGGCATTCAGTTTATCAAAATTAAATTTTGACAATTCAATAAATCAAAACCGATAATTTGATTCTACGTTGATCAAAAGTTTTGAAGAAGATTATGAAAACGAGAGTTTTTTGTGAATCTATTTATCAAAGCTGAACACCACTCATAAGTCATGCACCATCACACAGGAATAAACCCTTCGATTTCGTTACACCCGAATGCATACCTAAAACTCGCGGCCGAAGTGCATGTAGTATCCCATTGCTTGTCATATATTTTTACATTTATTTCTTGTTTATATGTGCATTTTCTGTTCTTACTAGTAAATAATGCATTATTCTGTATATTTTATTTATAATAATACGATAACTTCATCTCGATCGAGAAAAATTGCGATGTGAGGTGTACGTTCACCCAGGTGAGACCTCATCTATTTCGGGTTGTATGAATTATCGGCAATGAAAGAGAAATATCAGTAGCGGACAACGCCTTTTACGAGTGTGTTCAGCTTTAATAAATACAAGTTTTTTTATAGAATTTGTGATTTCAGTTTAAAAAAAATTTTGGGCTTAAAAAAAATATTTTCTTTTAAAGCCTCGGAGAAGGTTGCACACATATCGCCGGTCTTCTGTTCATTTTAGAGGAATTGTACGAGAACCATAGTAATAAACCCTGTACATCAAAGCCGTGCACCTGGAACAAACCTTCCAAGAGAACAAAAGAGTGCAAAACAATTGATCAGCTGAACTTTTAAAAAATATAAATAAGATGTAAATCAAACTCCTAATATCATTGAAATGAAAAATTATGATTGCAAATCATTTCGCGATAGTTTATGTGGCAGGTTACAAAATAAAAATGCTGTTATTCACCATCTTTTGTATACCCCTGATAATGATATTGAAGTCAGTGGGGATCTGAATGTAGGGCACGAAGAAGAAGTAGTTTCTTCAGATACGATCACATATGCATCAGATGAATTTATTGAAATTCAAAACTGTCTTCAATTTATTCAGTCTTGTACTACATCTGATAATCAAATGCCCCTTTCCACTGACGTCTGTAATGAGGTTGAATTAAGAACAAGGGGACAGTCTGACAAAAAGCTGTGGTTTGAGGCACGAAAAGGCAGAATAACTGCATCATTGTTTCATGATGTACTAAAACGCAAAGAAAGCACTAACCCAGGTAAATTGGTTGAAAAAATCATAGGTGAGAATAATGAGCAATTAACCACAGCAGCAATAAAATGGGGGCTAAAACATGAAAAAATCGCTAAGAAGCGTTATCAAGCACACATGAGACTCCACGGCAAAGAGAAAATATCGGTAAAACAAAACTGTGGCTTGTTCTCGCTCCAGTCATTTATTGCTATTGGAGCAAGTCCTGATGGTATAGTGCAGACAAACACAAATACATATCTAGTTGAAATCAAATGCCCATTCAAGTGGAGAAATAATACTATACTTGAAGCTTGCAAATCCCCAGATTTTTATTGTTATCTAGATTCAAACAATAAAATCCAATTAAAACAAAATCACAGATATTACACCCAAATTCAGGGTCAAATGGGTGTATGTCAGTACAAGGTGTGTCATCTTGTTTTGTATACATTGCAAGACCTGACTGTTATTGAAATCCCATTTAATGCTGTGTTTTGGGAGTCACTTCTGTCAAAATTAAAAACATTCTACATGAAATTTGTCATTCCATGTTTGAATGCAACAGTTGAAAATAAACACACTTAAAACAATTAACTAATGTTTGTTTTTTAGTTATTCAACAGTTATAGATTTAATGTACTATGTAAAATTTGATAATAGTAAATATACAAGTACAAAGTACATAACTGCAGTATTATATTATGAAGCCATCAGAATATATTATACATAATTGAAAATGTTTTACATAACCCAATGCTTGTGTGTTTGATATATGCATACTAAACATCAGTATAGTAAAATCTGATGATTCTATGTTCTTTTCATGAAATATATATATTTCAATATGCTTTCACCAAATTCTTCAATGAAAATGATTTCACCAAAAGTACAATTAAGAATTATTATTCTATGAGTTAGCCACACAAATACTTTTAACGTATAGTTATTCATTGACTGACAAGTGGTGGTAAAACATTGGTAAGTGCTGCACATACAAAAAATATGTCATTTGCAATAGGAGCAAGTGCCAGTGGCATAATGCCTTGCAATATTCTAAAATTTTTGATTTGTTCCATCTTTCTTTCAACATGGATCCTGGCTGAGGCGATGCGTCTAGTAATTTCAACTTCCTCTTTTGTGATCTGACTCTTTGTTTTAAACGGGGGACAATACAACTTTACACACTTTCTTTCGAAATCAGCTTTTAAGTGAACAAATCTTTTATCAACCATTACTGCCTCACCTGGCTGTAAAGCTTCTAACAGACCACAATTTCTAGTAATATGCACATCAGATGTTGATCCACCCCATAGTCTGGAAACTAAACAAACAGCTCCAGTCATAGAGATTCCAATCAATGACTTAAATGTATTATGAGATTTGTAGTTGGAGAAAGTCTGAGACTTATTTTCTAATGAAGATGGTGTTTGTATGAATATTTCTGTGCAATCTAATACAATGCGTGTGTCAGAAAAGTTAAGGAAACAACTTGGAATTCTCTGCTGCAATATCTTTAGTTCAGGTAAAAATACAATAGAGGACAAACACTGTCTCATGAAGATAATCCATCTAAAGAATATCCTAGATACTGATGAACTAGATAACTTGAACCTATATGCAAGATCTTTAACAAGTAGCCCCAATCGCAGCCTCATTAAAACCAACAAAAATTGATCTACAAGTCTTAGTTTCATACGTTGATCTGATTCTATTTCATCCATGCCATATTCACACAAAGTTTCAAAAAACGCTTTAAATGTATCAAAATGGGGTAGGCCAGTATAAAATTGTACACTGTCATCTGAATTTTGAATATCTTCTACTGCAATTTCAGGTCGGGCAACATGGGTGGCTTGGTCCTTCTTTGTTGTCTCAGTCTGCGACCAAATAGTGCATGGCAATTCTTGATGGTTCGACTCAGTCTCTTGAACCTGGGATTGACTGGAATGTCTTATTAGAAAAAAAACACAATGCAAAATTAATCATAAAAGTAAAGAATGAATAACTCCTTTAGAGAAAGTTATCTGAATTATTTCCATTAGTTATTCTGCCATATATTCTTAATTTTAGTCATTGAAATCACCTCTCCGTGTAGTTTAATCACAGGGGCTTGTGTATTAAAAAGTGGGTATCTCAGTAAACATTGGTAAATAATACATTATTTTTTCGAAGAGGTTCCCACTTTTGTAAAGATTACTTGTTTTCTACACAAGCCACAATAATTAATTGATGTTGTTACCAGTAATGATGAAAATCAGTTAAAGTAAGCTGAAAATGGAAATGTAAAATGATCAAAATATTTTTTTTCTGGAATCACAAACATAGAATTCATAAATGTACTTACTGGTGATCAATCAAAACTGATGCAGCACTTCTACTTAATGCCAGATCAGCTGATTAAGCTTCAGCAATATCATCCTTTAAAACCAAATAAATATTTTCAAGCATACATATGTCATATGTAATATCAAGATGGAGGGAGAGGGGGGTTGAAAACACTAGTTATTCACCCCCCCCCCTCCCCCCAGCAAAATACGATTGACATACATTAAATTGTAGCATTTTAGCATTGCATTAATAATTCAGTATGCATGTGGTAAATGATGCTATTGGCCTACTTTGTTCTGCAGAAAATTGCTAAGGCCCGAGGGACTTGGCTCTGTCATAGTTTCTCTGCTATTTCTTGTTGTACGTTTTTTGTTGACTTTCTCCTTCTTTTGGGGGAGGAATAACGTTGGCACCTCATACTTCCAAGTCCGACCCCCACCATCCGTTCCAAGTCCGACCCCCACCATCCGGAAAATGGTCAGAACAAACATAGGTATGATGTCCACCTTTGTAGTTCGACCTGCTTATGGCTCGAATCCAAGCACTTCTCAAAGACCGCTTTTGGGGAAATGGTGCAATTTAACAGATTTGTTAAATCGCCCTATAGTCCCTGTAGTATTGTGACAATCTTTAATTGCACAAAAGTCCTTTCCCATTGCTGTCGACACGAAAAACACGTACTTGTTCCTGCTCTAAGGAAAAGATAACTCGTACAACGAACGATAACTCTATTTTTTGAAAATCCGGAATATCCAGAGAGATGTGTACATTGTATATGTAAACCAAGATGGAATAGATGGTGTGATGTCAAAATAATTAGCTTATTTTATACAAAAGAGATGTACATATCAGCCTCTGTTTGGCAGGGTAACAGTTGAAATTGACACCCCGAGGAAACCATTGTCAACCTCCGCTTCGCGTCGGTTGACAATGGTTTCCTAGGGGTGT
The DNA here is from genome assembly GCA_015776775.1 of Magallana hongkongensis. Lineage (NCBI taxonomy): Eukaryota > Metazoa > Mollusca > Bivalvia > Ostreida > Ostreidae > Magallana > Magallana hongkongensis. Next base: position 48,606 of record CM027471.1, read on the forward strand.
CAATTTTAACTGTTATCCTCCCAAACAGGCACTATTTATTTTATCATACTGAATGACTTAATTTTAGAGAATTTTTTACTACTTTTATATAGAAATGACGTGAGTTCTACTGCGAACCGTACGCGCATAATTTACGCGCATGTAACAATTTGCTGTGTTACCCGTTGCTAAGTGTGTTGCTAACGCTAAGGGTAATAGAGCAGATTATCAACTGCGTCTAAACAAATCAGATTTCAGTATTTGACATGAAAGTATAATAATAAATAAAAAGACTTTAAAAACACATATCTTGATCACTTATTTGTAACTTTGAGAAGTACATACATTTTTTGGAGGCAACTGTGTCGCTACTCTGTCGTAAATCAACTGAATTAAGTTCCAAGGTCTTTCAAAGAAATAAGAAAACTGTCGACAATTGCAGTACTCTGATGATTTCTATGTGTACATTGCGACCGACTGCATTGCATAACGTAATTTAATACTTCTAAACATGAGAACAAATAAGAATTATAAGATCTTTGACTTAAACCTTTAAACTTATATTCTAACAATTGATCACCGCAGTAAAAGCACCCCTTCCAAGTGTATTTCAATTGCATAACAATTGATGATCTGCAACCATAGATTAACTACGGCTATCTGTGTCCAGGGCTGTGTGCACTAGAGCAACACGAGAGTTTACACTGTCTGGCCGAATAAAAAAACAGATTGCAAAGTGAAACATATTAGGAGGAACTTTAGCAGATATGGAGTCACCAAAATTTATTTTCGACACATTTCAATTTTCGATTTCTGTTCGCCAATTTAAAAAAAAAAACAAATCAGCTCGAGCACTGGGGGGTGTTGCTAAAACGCGGAACGGAAAACGGAACGGAAAGCGGAACGGAACGGAAAACGGATAAATACTATGATGTTTATCGCTCTAATATTGTATAGATTGGACACGAACTAATTACTTTTGTATCATTTCTTCATATCTTATGAATGATTATTATCAAAAGGTTGCTTAGTTATTTGATATCATTCTGACTAATTTTGTCAACTAAAACATTGCATTCAATTTGCTTAATAAAGTACAAAACGGGAAAATGAAATGTTTACATTGTGATTAAAGCTTTTAAAATAACTTTTTTAATTATTTTCCTTTTGTAATATTGTTGAAAGATTAGTGAAGGGCAGTTGGTTTTTCATGACTTTGAAACTTGCTTGGGATTTTAAACTTATTTTAAAAAATTCAAACAAGATGTACTCTCATCCACATTGAATTTTTAGTGTTCCATACTCTTTTATAAATTTAGTATTTACATTCCAAGTGTTTTTTGCATATAAAGTGTGTGAAAAGATACAGTTATAAGACTGTAACACACACTGACAGGGTACTCAAAGGTTAGAATGACTAGTTGAATGACGTTGAACGCTGTAAAATGCAACGTCAAAAGCGAGAATCGAAGTTCACGCTTGTGGCTGTTACAGTGGCTTTTCCATTCATTTGAACTTACCCTTAGGATAAAACAGAAATTTTGACGCAAGAAGTTTTAAAAAATTTAAACATAAGCATAAATTCATTATTTTTGAAAGATATAGTCCCATTACTGCAGCGGTGTGTGCATAAAAATTTTCATATTTACACTTGCAAATGTTTTCCCTTATATAACACTGTTTATGCAACCAGCTGTTATTTCTGCATAACATCATTATGGGTCAAGAACTAGCGCATGAATAATCTATAGGTCACTACTTTTTCTATGTACTCAAACAAACCGACTTATGCTGAAACACACGTATAAAACATCGTAGGGAATAACGTAAATGTATTTTGTCAAACGAAGTTTTATTCATTCATTTTCTTACAAAAATATAACATTAATTGTGTGGATAAATGATTCGTGTTAGATAACACGTTACATCTGTAAACAGAATGTTTCATGTTTATGGATCGACATCGTAACCACCCCTGCGAATGTTATTGTCATGCAAATTTTAGACCACAAGGTTTTGTTTTACCCTTTCAGTTTCGCAGTAAAAATCGTACCTCGTGTATATAGTCTTTTTCACAGTATCTAGTTCTTGTAGTCAACTATAAAATCTAAATGTTTACTGATTTTAAACTTTATATTCATTAATTGGTGGAAAACATGTGTTCTAGAAATAAATAAGACTATACAAAAATTAGTTTTTGTCTGCTGTTTCAACAACTAACATGCTTAAAAGAGATCCCTCCTGAGGATTAATTTTCGATCCGCGCCTGACCTGATAATAACATCGATAGTGAAACAGACTATACCGCTTTATGCAGTATTTTCCTTGAAAATGGCTTGATATACTAAGTTTTAATGCAAAACAGACACCCATTATTTTTTTTAAAAAACATGGTATTCAAATCACAAGCATCAAACATGGCTATTTTTTTTTTTTATCTTTTATTAAAATCATTCTTCATCACAAAACATACATATTTTGATACTCGTATCGTATAAATATATCTTCTGTGTAATAAGCATAGTTTTACATGCATGAAAAAAGTACTATTGTTATACATATTAAATCTATTGTACAATAATTATAATAATTAGTATTCATCATAAACATACATCGTATTACTGTATCACATATCATATATCAAAAATATGGTACTTCATATACTGTTTTGAAATTATAGAAAGTTTCCAACATTTTTATAAAAATCGTTTTTATTTCTACCAATACTGGTGATAATTACATTCTGGAGAAAAAGAGTATCTTTAAGCTTGTGCCTTAGGTCTTGCTCACACATTCTTTCTTTCTGAATTCTACATTTCATTTTATATTTATATATTGTAAAACTAATGAAAGACAAAAAGTTATTCAAAAAAGAAGTTTTCTCGCTAATTTCATTGTAAAAACCTAGTACAACAATTTTCCATGTGACATCAAATTTTAAGTACATGCTTATTCTCTCCCAGAAATGTTTGACAATTTTGCAATCATACAAAAGGTGTTTTATATCCTCGTTAACATTGCACACTTCGCACAATGGAGAGACAGTTTTGTTCCATTTACTGACACATACATTATTGTTCAATATACCATGAAGGAGTTGGTAATTAAATTCTGAGATTCTTTTTTCATATATTTCTTTGATTTTTGCAATATACACATTTTCCCATAGACATAATGTGTCGTTAAAAACTTTTCTCCATCTATTTTCGTATATTGGTTTTTGAAACTTTTTATCAATAAACAATGAATAGTAAAAATTACTTTTAACATTGTTAACTGAATTAACGGTATTGTTTCGAAATAAAAAAGATACACAATGTTTGATTTTGACGTGTTTTGAATAGCTGCAGTCAAATTTTTCTTTATAAGCTTTAAATGCTTTTCTAAGCATGATATATTCACATAAGATATTGTTTTTTCTAACCAGTTTTTGTGTAAAGTACATCATATCATAAAACTCTCCATTTTCATAAAAAATATCTTTAACATACAAAATTCCACTTTTTATCCAATTTTCAAAACATAGTGGTTTATTTTCATACTGGAAAAGGTTATTGTTCCATATAAATTGATTCAGGAATTCGTCTCTATTTAGCGTATTCACATTGTTTTGTTTTTTACATCTGTTAAAAGCTGAAAATACATTTCCGTAAAAAACAGGAAGTTTCAGCATTTTGAAAAATGATGATTCCAAAAAGTTGTATTCTGTTGTTTTTAGAATATCAGAGATAGTAAGTTTATATTGTCTCATAACTGCACTAAGTGCTCTATGTATAACACTGTTTTCATTTAATATTCTACTTATCCATGACGCTTTAGCAGCATGAAATTTGCTTTCAATGTCAATAACACCTATTCCACCTTGTTCAATTTTGCCAATTAGAGTATTTCTTTTAATTCGGTCTCGCTTTTTCCAAATACAGTTTTATATAAGACTAGTTTAGAAGCAGCTCTAAAAAAGTCACTTTTAGGGTTTTGTAAAATATTGGCATTTTATAATATTTTTGATATTGCTAGGGTATTGACTACAGTGCATTTACCAAATATGGTTAAATTTCGTCTTTTCCAGACACTTTGCTCACGTCCTATCAATCTACTTGCTATTTTTTGTAAACGATTAGCTAATACGTGTGCAAATATCTTATAATCTGTGTTTGTTAAGCTAAGGGGTCTGTAGTTTTTCGGATTATTTTTTTCTCCTTTTTTGAAAATTAAAGTCATTATCGCGTTTCTTTGTGAAAAAGGCAATATTCCATTTTCTATACTCTTGATTAGAGATTCATAATAGATATGTTTTATATCACCCCAAAAGGCTTTATAGAATTCTGCCGGTAAACCGTCTTGTCCGGGAGATTTATTATTTTTCATATTTTCAACTGCAGTTTTACATTCATTTAATGTTGGTATTTCATCACACATTTCCTTTTCATTATCACTGATTTTTCCACAATTAATACTATCGAGATAATTTTGAATATCAACAATATCAATATCATTGCTTGTATACAGATTATCATAAAAATTCATAAGAACATCTATTATTTCTGTTGTCGTCGTATATTCTATTCCATTTTCATCTTTTATTTTGTTAATCGTATTATTTGTTTGTTGTCTTTTTTCTAGATGTAGAAAGTAAGAGGTACATTTCCCCTTTTTCTAACCAAACAGATCTAGAGCGAACATAAGCTCCACTACATTTTTCCGCATAATAATCATCTATTTCTTCCTCTAATAAACGTTTATAGTTCATATTTATTTCAGAGTATTGCTGAGATTCTATTATCCTATTTGCTTTTCAATGAAGTTTATACGATTTTTTAGAAAAGTTTATACAAAAGTTTTTTATACGTATTTTAAGGTGTTCCCATTTACTTACAGGGTCTTGTATTTCTGTTGTATATTCTCGAATATATTGTTTTAGTTGTTTGCAAAAATTTTCATTGTTAAGCAATGAGGTATTTAATTTCCAATATCCTACGCCGCTAGGATTTTCAGAGGTACATAATTCAAAAGTTATCCCCATGTGATCTGTTAATCTATTATTTTCTACTTTGGGAGCTTTTCTTATCATAATATTGTTAAGTATGGAACATAAACTATCTGAAAGGAAAACATAGTCTATTCTCCTTTTTGGGACATTATCTCCATCACACCAAGTTAAACCTTGTTCGGATTTTTTTCCAAAATATATCCAACTATCTTTTAGACTAAAATTTTCTTTAGAATATTAACAGTTTTATCACTAAATTCGTTGTTAATTTGGCAATTAAAATCACCACATAGTATAACATTATCTAAGTTTAGAGAATTTTTATTAATCCAAGAAATTAATCGTTTGAAAAAATCAGCCCTATCTTTTTCGTTGTTTGGGGCATAAATATTCACCAAAGTTACCACTTTTTCATTTTATCTTATATTGACTAATAATCTTCTACCGTCTAGTGATTTATGGTAATTGATAATTTCTATATTGCTATTTTTCCTGATTAAAATTGACACTCCTCTGCTGTAAACTGATTCTGAATAGCAATTAATTATTTCACCAAACCATCGTGAATTATATATACATTTTTGATTTTCTACAAAATGGGTGTCTTGTAAAAATATTACATCATAGTTCACATCATTTAGCCAATCAAAAAGAATTGTTTGTTTTTTGTACGTATTTAAACCTCGAGCATTTAATGAGAAAAAAGTTAATGTCGTATCGTTCATAGGTTTATGAGAGTTACATTGCTGACTTACTATTGATTGTCACCCTTGTCGCACTTGTCGTTCTTTTTTCTCTGCCTTCGAAGATCTTTTAGAAAGTCTTCAATGTTCGGTTGACCCTCGGCCGATGCTCCTTTCCGGGGTAAGGACGAACTCCTGAGCTTCCGGGTGTGTTTGTTAGCTAGCTTTTGGTATAAGAGTCCAAGTTTGTTTTTTCCAGGCCATTTGTTGATTTTTGTGTATAGGGTGGCCTCTTTGTCCAGACCAGTCCCCCAGAACATGTCGAAGGTTCCCTCGGCAAATGTGATGCTACCATCGAGTTTTTCAAGGACAACCTTGACTTCTGCTATTTGATCAGCCTTTGCAGTAACGATCTCCTCCATTACAGTCTCTTTATCGTCACTCCATCCTTAAGGGTCTTTTACTGAATTGCCAATCCTTTTAGCATCAAGGGCTGTTTCTGCATCCCTCACCTTCTGTGCAGTATCCGTGTTCCCCGATCGAATGGCCTTTGTGAGCTGATATGCGTGCTCCGCTGTTTTGTGGTGCTCCCCGAATACGCGAAGATCGCAGGGAAAGAAGTTGGACAAAGGGTTGTCCTGGCCTTGGAAAACAACCACATTATCAGGGGATTCCTCATGATGTCGACAATCGGAAGATCCAGGCGCATGACCGGGTTCCTTACACACTCTGCAGACCTTAGGGTTTTTGCATTGCTGTTTTCGGTGACCGTTTTCCCCGCAGTTAAAGCATTGGGCATTAGGATCATCTACGACTTGGTTATAATGATATATACGGCATTTTAACTCTGCACATGTTGCACTCCTAGGGAGTGATTTGTTGTTAGGGAGGGGGGCTATGTAAATGAATCTGTTCCCGTTTAACACACTAGTCATTCGACGGGTCGTCGGGTGTCTGATGTTTTCGTATTTAAGGTCACTCTTGATCGTGACATCAAAAGAGTGCAACATCTTTAGTACTGCAGAGTCATCTACAGACAAAGGGAGTCCACATATAGTTACCTTAAGGACATTATCACATGGACTTGAGGCACCAGTAGAATACGGATTTGATTCGTATACTTGGGCAGTGATGTTTCTGATTTCAAAGCCCTCTACTATCAGCACAGATCTACTTTCTTTGGATTTTAGATAAACTCTCCAGAGATCTCTTTCCAATTGTATGCAAAGCACTTCATCTCCAACCTTCTTATGTATGGATTCGTACATTTCAAAATCGCCAATTTTTTTGTTCTTGTCCATTTGAATTTCAGAGTTCTGAATATATACAGGTTTGTTCATTGCGAATGACTGTGATAAAACGTTTTCAGATGCCATTTCAGCGTCACACATTGAATTACTGAATTACCGTTATAACACAGGTGAACACAGGTGAACACAATTCAGGTAGATACTACGCTAGTGGAAATTTAAATTCCAGGTAAACAAAGGAAATAAAGAAAACATCAAAATAAACATATATACACACGTTTGGGTACAATTCCAACACGGTTTTAGAAACACACAGTGGTCTTAAATCCAACACGCACAAAATTATTTGCAAAATCTCCTTGAAAAAAAAAGTATTTGGTCAAAATACGGAGCAGGTAAGATTCGTGTCCTCTCACCTGTACGTCACGTGACCACTATATAAAACATGGCTATGATTTTATTAAGCAACTCAATGTTTATATTTTCAACCACTCTACACGTGATTGAACACGAACGATAACTCTGTTTTTAATATTATCGTTTAATATAAATAGCTGCTAGATGGTAAAATAAGACAAACATCTTAAAAGCTTTACCCGTTTTAACATATATCAAAGTAGTATATATAATGAAAAACGACCAGTACTTACGTATTTTGAGAATATTATCCGAACACGTATACTTCCGCTCGAAATTTCACAGGAACTTAACAAATCTCGATGAAGTCTCGTGAACTCTCATTCGAGCACCTCTGGGTTTATTACGTACTTAGCAACGATAAAGAAAACATTCCGAACACATTCGCAGGGGTGGTAACGAGGCGTTCTTGAAAATTACAATCGCAATTTGTCAAAGGAGTTAATTCAGTTAAAGAACCATCTAATACTCAGATGCACATTTCAATCTATAAAAAGTCCACTGAAAAAAATTATGATTTAAAAACAGTATGAAAGAAGTTGGACAAAGGGTTGTCCTGGCCTTGGAAAACAACCACATTATCAGGGGATTCCTCATGATGTCGACAATCGGAAGATCCAGGCGCATGACCGGGTTCCTTACACACTCTGCAGACCTTAGGGTTTTTGCATTGCTGTTTTCGGTGACCGTTTTCCCCGCAGTTAAAGCATTGGGCATTAGGATCATCTACGACTTGGTTATAATGATATATACGGCATTTTAACTCTGCACATGTTGCACTCCTAGGGAGTGATTTGTTGTTAGGGAGGGGGGCTATGTAAATGAATCTGTTCCCGTTTAACACACTAGTCATTCGACGGGTCGTCGGGTGTCTGATGTTTTCGTATTTAAGGTCACTCTTGATCGTGACATCAAAAGAGTGCAACATCTTTAGTACTGCAGAGTCATCTACAGACAAAGGGAGTCCACATATAGTTACCTTAAGGACATTATCACATGGACTTGAGGCACCAGTAGAATACGGATTTGATTCGTATACTTGGGCAGTGATGTTTCTGATTTCAAAGCCCTCTACTATCAGCACAGATCTACTTTCTTTGGATTTTAGATAAACTCTCCAGAGATCTCTTTCCAATTGTATGCAAAGCACTTCATCTCCAACCTTCTTATGTATGGATTCGTACATTTCAAAATCGCCAATTTTTTTGTTCTTGTCCATTTGAATTTCAGAGTTCTGAATATATACAGGTTTGTTCATTGCGAATGACTGTGATAAAACGTTTTCAGATGCCATTTCAGCGTCACACATTGAATTACTGAATTACCGTTATAACACAGGTGAACACAGGTGAACACAATTCAGGTAGATACTACGCTAGTGGAAATTTAAATTCCAGGTAAACAAAGGAAATAAAGAAAACATCAAAATAAACATATATACACACGTTTGGGTACAATTCCAACACGGTTTTAGAAACACACAATGGTCTTAAATCCAACACGCACAAAATTATTTGCAAAATCTCCTTGAAAAAAAAAGTATTTGGTCAAAATACGGAGCAGGTAAGATTCGTGTCCTCTCACCTGTACGTCACGTGACCACTATATAAAACATGGCTATGATTTTATTAAGCAACTCAATGTTTATATTTTCAACCACTCTACACGTGATTGAACACGAACGATAACTCTGTTTTTAATATTATCGTTTAATATAAATAGCTGCTAGATGGTAAAATAAGACAAACATCTTAAAAGCTTTACCCGTTTTAACATATATCAAAGTAGTATATATAATGAAAAACGACCAGTACTTACGTATTTTGAGAATATTATCCGAACACGTATACTTCCGCTCGAAATTTCACAGGAACTTAACAAATCTCGATGAAGTCTCGTGAACTCTCATTCGAGCACCTCTGGGTTTATTACGTACTTAGCAACGATAAAGAAAACATTCCGAACACATTCGCAGGGGTGGTAACGAGGCGTTCTTGAAAATTACAATCGCAATTTGTCAAAGGAGTTAATTCAGTTAAAATTCATTTCTGACTTTATTACAAGCATTAGTCAAAATTGCAAACGCATTATCACAGACTAGATTTTTAAACATTTTTCTTACATATTTTTACAGTAAAACTCGGTTATAGAGAAGTCCTCGGGACCAATGTATTTCCTTCGTTGTATCCGTAATTCGTTATCCGTGTAACGAATTCGTAATAATAAGTATTGCGAATTTACTATACACATGTTTTCTCTCACCAGACTATAATTTTGATAAAGTAAATTAAATTATTAAAGTAATAATGCATTACTTTAATACCTTTAATAATCGGATTGTGAAACGAAAAAATTATATTAGAATAATTTCATTCAATCTATTGTGCCAAAAGGTAGTGCAAACTTTTTTTAAACTGTAAAGAATTTCTTTTTGATGTAACAATAAATGGCTGATTTGATAAAAATAGCATCAGTGAATTGTCAACGTTTACATACATCTTCTAAAAGGCAAGACATACTAAATTTTTACAAGAAACAATATTATGTTTACAGGATACACACTTTACAGCTGAAATTGAGCCATTTATTGAAACGCAGTGGGGATATAAATGTATATTCAATTCATTTCGGTCGAACTCAAGAGGTGTCTGTCTTCTTTTTAACAATAATTTTGAATTTAAAATTCACAATGAAATTAAAGATAATGAAGGAAATCTTTTAGCGATTGATATAACCATCGAGGAGAATCGAGTTACTATTATTAACATATATGGTCCAAATTATGACACTCCATGTTTTTACGAAGAAGTCCGTGATATTTTTTTGAACCTAGATAATGACTATTTTATACTTTGTGGAGATTTTAACCTTGCTTTAAATCCTGTGTTGGATACAGAAAACTATAGCAATGTTAATAACCCAAAAGCAAGGGACAAATTCTTGAACTGATGAAGGATTTACAATTAGTTGATTACTATACGATTCTAAATCCAAGCAAAAAAGTATTTACTTGGAGAAAAAGAAATCCTCTAAAACAAGACCGACTTGATTTTATACTAATATCTGAAAACTTGTCAAACATGGTAGAAACAATTTCTATTAAACCTGGTTATAGATCAGATCACTCTGCAGTACTTTTAGAGTTAAAATTCAATAAATGTGTAAGAGGCCGTGGGCTATGGAAGTTTAATAACAGTCTTCTGACAGATAATACTTACATTGAAAAGGTTAAACAAACTATTTATAAAGTCCAAGATCAATATCTACATGATGATGATATAAATCATAGTATTTTTCTGGAAGTTTTCTTATGGAGATCCGTAGTATTACTATTTCATATTCTTCATTTAAGAAGAAAGAGATAAAATTGAAACTACCTTACTGAAAGATATTGAGAATATTGAGTCACAGTCTAATAATGATTTTGAGCTTTTGCATGAAAAAAAGTCTGAACTTGAAAAAGTTCGAAAGGAAAAGTTACAAGGTCATATTATAAGATCCCGGGCTAAGTGGGTAGAGGAAGGAGAGAAACCAAGCAAATATTTCTAAATAAAACTATTTAAAAAGTTGAAACATACAACAATAACACTATATATGATCAAAGCAGTATCCTTCATCAGGTCAAATTTTTTTTATGAATTTCTTTTTTCTTGTAAAGACTCAGATCTGAGATTAATAATGTGTTGAAAAATATGAAAAATAACAAATCTCCAGGGAGTGATGGTTTAACTGTTTTTGTAAGTTTTTCTGGAAGGATTTCAAACATTACATTGTGCACGTGTCTGCTGTTAACCATATTTTGTTAAAAAAGAGCTCCCTATTATATTATCACAAAGGATAGGAATTATTACATGTCTACCAAAAGGGGACAAACCTAGACAATATCTGAAAAACTGGCGTCCAATTACCTTGTTGAATGTACTATACAAATTAATATCAGGATGTCTCAGTTATAGAATTTAGTTTTTTAAATTATTTGATATCAGAAACTCAGTCTGGTTTCATAAAAGGTTGTTACATAGGAGAAAATACCAGATTTGTTTATGATCTACTGACTTTTACTGAAACAAAAAATTTACCTGGTTTACTTATAGATTTTGAGAAAGCTTTTGATTCCACCTTGGAAGTTTATTTATAAAGTTTTAAATATTTGGGTTTTAGGGAAAATATGATTACATGGATTAAGATTTTAAATACACGGATCAAAGCATCAATCTTACAGTGTGGTTTCCTTTCAGAACAGTTTGATATATAAAGAGGATGTAGACAGGGGGATCCTATTGCTCCATATTTATTTATTCTATGTACAGAAATTTTAGCAATTCTAATAAAACAAAATACAAGTATCAAAGGTATTGTGGTTAATAGTAAGGAACAAAAGATTATCCAATATGCAGATGACACAACTTTAGTACTTGATGGTTCACCAAATTCACTTTTTGCTGCACTTGCCACTGTAGATTTTTTTTCTACTTTCTCAGGACTAAAAATCAACAGCTCGAAAACAAAAATTGTTTGGATTGGTGCTAAAAATTTTCTAAGCAAGTATATCACCATACAAGATGGAAACTAGTGTGGGGATGTACACCATTTAGTTTATTGGCAATAAAATTTTCTGTAGATTTGGAAAAAATAGTTAACCTTAATTATGATATCCAAATTCCAAAAATTAAAGCTATGATACAACAGTGGAACAGGAGAATACTCACTCCCATTGGTCGAGTCACTGTAGCCAAAACATTACTTTATCCAAAGTATAACCATCTTTTTATTTCTCTCCCAAACCCGGATAAAGAAACTTTATCTTTTTTAAGTAATCTTTTCTATGAATTTGTATGGAATTCAAAGATTGACAAAGTGAAGAGACAAATTATCACCCAAGATTATTTAAAAGGGGGATTTAAAATGCTAGAAATTAACAATTTTTTAAAGTCATTAAAATGCTCCTGGATTAGGAGACTTTTTAAGATAAGAAACCATGGATGGACATCTTATTTGAAATCCATGGCAATGAGGTTACAAAAAATATGCTTGATTTTGGTGACAAATATTTCGATTTAATTGCTAAAGAATTAAATCGCTTTATTAGAGAGGTCATTATTTGGGTTTTTGGGGTGATTAGCATACCCCAATAGCTACTTCGTCAATTAGTCAACCCCACTGCACTTCCTTTTCCTTTTCATCGACGGAGTGAAGCAGACGAGAAATCGCTATCCAGTTTGAAATCTGTTTATTTTAATTCTTTATTGTTCAATTTAAGTCATTCTATCGTAAAATTTTAAAAAGAGAAATATTTGACAAATAGCTCTAGTTTCTCCATTGTTTATTTATTGCGTTTGATGATGCACATTTTAAACAGTGTTAATCGGCCACATGTTTGAAATTTATAGTGGGCATGAATGATACATTTTCAGTAATTAATTTTCAAGCTACGTTGTTTTTTCTCATAGTTAGAAGTTAGTTTCAGATAAATAAGAGAATGCCAAGGGGGAAACCTGCTCGAAAGAGACCTGTTGCGTCTGCCAGCGCCGAGCGGCAACCAGTCCAAAGTAGTAAGAGGAGAAATACCGGTAGATCGACCGCAAATCCTGTTCCAGCAGTAGAGGACAACATTAATGCCGTGTCAAACAGTGCACCAGCTACTGATGCTGTCTGCACTCCAAGTTTGGATTCTGCCTCTGTCAATGGTCCTGGATCCTCTATCCAAGGCAGTACAGCAGGTAATGAAGTTGCCAGTATTTATGACAGTTTGGGGGCAAATGTTTCAGAATCAGTAAAACATAAAATAGTTAAGGGAGATTTTATTGATTTAGGTCAGCTACTATCCAATCCGATCCCGATGGATGGTAAGCAAACCCTTACAATATCAAATGGTCAAGTGGTCATTGAACCTAAGCGGGCCTCAGTGAAGATTACAAATGTACAGCAGTGGACAGATGCATTCTTGATTTTTCATCTATATATTCTGTTGTTCACCCTGAATTTTTTTTAGGATTGTTGAAATACATCCACACTATAAGGCTAGGGGCTACAAGGTGTGCAGGAATAGGGTGGAAATTTTATGACGAGCAATTTAGGATGAGAATGGCTAAAAATCCTAGTGCATCATGGGGAGTCGTAGACCAAGAGCTCTGGCTTATGTATATGATTCCTTCAGCTAACCCAGTGCAAAAGCCTTTAACAGGAGGACGATTTAATTTCTAAAATGTTATGATTTTAACAATTATGGGGTGTGTGTAAAACAACAGTGTCAATATTTACATAAATGTTTGAATTGTAGTGGGCCTCATCCATCAGTTATGTGTGTGGGGTCTTCTAATTATCAACCTGTTGCTAAGGATTTTTCAGGTCACAGATCCCCATGACCGTATGGAAGCCAGGTTCCTTCTCCAAGACCAACTAAACCACACAGAGCCAGATTCCCTTATGTACCCAGAGCTGCAGGGCCTAGGTTTTTCCCCAATTAATGTGCAAGTCCTTGCAGCTTACTTACAAAATTCTGATTATGATAAGAGGAGTGCTGAATTTTTAATTACGGGATTTGTTGAAGGATTTAAAATTAATTACACTGGTCCAAGGGTTGCTACTAAGTGTTCCAACTTAAAGTCTGCTAGAGAAAATGAGCTTCAGATTGTTGAGAAAGTTTTTAAAGAAATTCATGCTGGAAGAGTTGCAGGACCATTTAGATCAAGACCTTTTTCCTAATTTACGTCTTTCACCTATAGGTTTAGTTCCAAAGAAAGATGGGTCATTCAGGTTGATTCATCACTTATCTTTTCCTGCCAATTCTAGTGTGAATTCATTTATTGACAAGTCATTTTGTTCAGTCAATTACTCCTCGCTGGATGATGCTGTTAACTTGCTAAGTTTATTGGGTACAGGAGCACTGATGGGTAAAATTGACCTCAAATCTGCATTTAGGTTGCTTCCTATTCACCCATCAGATTTTGAACTTTTAGGTTTTAGATTAAATGATATGTTTTTCTTTGACAAGTGCCTGCCTATGGGATGCTCAGTGTCTTGTAGTCTTTTTGAAGAGTTTTCAACTTGTTTAGAATGGTTACTAAGGAAGCAATCTGGCCAAGAATCTGTGGTGCATTATTTGGATGATTTTTTGTTTGCATGTAAGGCAGGCGACAATGCATGCAATGAACTCATGTTAACATTTGTGGAGCTTTGTAGGCAGTTAGGTGTCCCTTAAGCTGATGATAAGACAGTGTGGCCTACAACTTCCCTAATATTTTTAGGTTTTGAATTAGATTCAGTAGAAATGAAAATAACAATTCCAGTAGATAAGCTGTATAGTTTAAAGGATTTAATAATTTGTTTTCTGGCAAGGAAGAAGGCTACTTTGAAGGAATTTAAGGCTCTTGCAGGATTACTTAATTTTTGTCTAAGGGCCATTCCGCCAGCTAGAGCATTTACTAGACGTATTTATGATGTCATGCAAGGTGTTGTTAAACCACATCACTTCATTAGGGTTTCAGTAGCGGTTAAGGATGATTTAAGAGTATGGCTTACATTTTTAGATTTATTCAATGGCTGCCATTATTTTCCCCAGATTGACTGGGTAGATGATGAGCATTTACAGCTTTTTACAGACAGTGCAGGGAATTTAGATTTGGGTTGTGGTGCTTTCTTTAGAAACCATTGGTTGTTTTTTAAATGGCCAACTGAATGGGCTGGTACAGAAGCAATGAGGGACATAACATTCCTTGAGCTTGTACCAATTGTCTTGGCAATCCATGCTTGGGGGAATCAATTAACTAGCAAAAAAATTGTTTTTCGGGTGGACAATGAGGCCTTAGTTGCAATTTTGAACAAAAAATCATCAAAGTCAAAGCGTGTCATGGGTTTGATTCGCCCTTTAGTACTGCAATCCATGTTAAGTGCTATTCAATTTAAGGCTTGTCATATTTTAGGTGTTCATAATGAAGTTGCTGATGCATTGTCTCGTTGTCAGTTTCAGCGTTTTCGGACTCTTGTACCCCAGGCAGACTTGGAACCAACACCAATACCAGATTCTTTCCTAACCATCATTTCCAGGCTGAGTTTAACAGATTAATTCAAGGTTCTATTGCACCAAATACTAGGCTGGCTTATGAGACAGGTTTAGTTGAATTTGACCGTTTTAGGGTCTCCAGTGGGTTACCTTTAGTATGGCCTCCTTCTGATCAACATATCATACAATTCATTGTTAGCTGTTCTGTAAGAGGTTTGTCACCTGCATCTCTAACAACCTATTTGTCGGGCATTAGTTTTAAATGTAAACTTCAATGCACACGAGACCCCACCCAAAATTTTGTTGTCAAAAAACTGTTGGCAGGCATGTCAAGATTAATAAGTACCACTGATGCTCGACTTCCCATTACACCTGCTTTGTTGGAGAGGTTAATAAATGTACTTCCAGTTGTTTGCAGCTCCTTGTATGAAGTTAAATTATTTTCGGCAGTTTTTTGGTGTTCATATTTTGGTCTATTCAGGGTGAGTGAGTTAGTGTTGGATAGCAAGAAAGGCAGTAGTTCCCGTGCAATGGATGTCTCCAGCATCCAATTTTTTCAGGACAATTCCGCTGTAAAAATTTATGTGGCCCATTCAAAAGCAGATCAACTTGGTAGGGGAGTTGTATTGATTTTGCCTGCAGTAGAGGGTAAGGTCTGTCCAGTAAAGTTGTTGAAGCAGTACTCAATGCTGCGTCCTAAAATGGAAGGCCCTTTCTTCTGTCATTTTGATAGATCACCACTAACTCGTTACCAATTTAATGCCATTTTAAAGAAATCTCTGTCATGTATTGATGTAGATATTAAAAAATACAAATCGCATTCCTTTAGGATAGGTGGCGCCACAACAGCCTCTATCAATGGCATTTCTGATGGTCAAATTAAAGAACTTGGGCGTTGGGAGTCAAGAGCTTATAAGCGCTTTATAAGAATACCAACCTCAAAGTTACTTCATTAATGAGGACTTGAACTGTTGTCCCCTTTTTCTAGCGGCTTACTTGCCGTTTTTATACCTTGTCTATTCATATTGTAGTGCACAGAAATGTTGAGTTGTTTACTGAGTATTTTGAATGTGTTTTTATGTTTGTATATATATATATCTATCTATCTATATTTATACATATATTCTTTTAGAAGTTGTTAAAGTATGAATTGTTGGATCCTCAATTATTTGGCAAGCATTTAGTCATGCTAGGTTGAATGGGGGTCTAATCTTGATTTTTCTCCAATGGAAGCCAACATATGGTGGCAGGGAAAAGGCGGCATGAGATGGCGACATCTCCTCCCCAAAATCAGGCAAATGTTACGGTATGAAGACCCTCCACATTTTCTGGTACTTCATTGTGGTGGTAATGATATTGGTCAGATTAAATCTAGCGAATTGCGCGAAAAAATGGAGCAATCTTTAGATGCACTTTCTCCACTGTTGCCAAGAACAAAAATCATTTGGTCGCAAATACTTCCAAGACTGAAATGGCGTAATGCTAGAGACAACAATGCTCTCAATGAGACACGGGTGCGAGTAAATAGCTTTGTAGCTACAAAACTTTTAGCACACCAAGGGGGCTACATTCGCTATCAAAAGATTACTCCATCCGACAAGGGAGATGGGGTGCATTTGACTGAAAAAGGCAATGAAATTTTCCTTAAAACCTTGAAGAAAGCTTTCAAGAGGTTTATTTCGTCAGGTGTAGGAGTTTACTAGTACCCTTTGTCATAATTATGTAATGGCCATGGCATACACTTAATTCTAGCTAAATACTAGTCATAAATTTAACATTCTAAATTCTAAGATTATATACTCTTAAACATCATAAGTTAGCATCTTAATAATTGTGTTCAGCTACCGCCCTTATGGCGGTGGACACTCCGTGTCCATATGGCGCAATCTTTAGCTGAACTTAAATAGGGCTATATTTAGTGAGCATCTGTGCCCAGGGCTCGCTACAACTCTAATTTTCAATTTGCTTATTTGTGTCAAATTTGATATGTTTGATTTGCTATTATGTTCTTTAACAGTTTCATGTATATTCCCATATTTCTGATTCATTTGCATATTTGACATTTTCATGTGCATTTCCATTTACATGTATTAGCCATTTGGGTTGCCATTATCGCCCTATTTACATGGGTCGGTAACCTTGGTTACAAATGTAGCCAGTAAATAATTGTAAATTGCTGAAAATTTTCTATTACATGTATTTGCCATTTGGGTTGCCATAATTGCCCTATTTTCATGGGTCGGTAACCTTGGTTGCAAATGTAACCAGTAAATAATTGAAAGGACTATATATGATAAGGGCCTAAAATGGCCCCCTAAAATGAACATCATCATTTTACTATCATTCTTTGTTTTCTTAGTACAGATATATATGTGATGTGTTTACATAATATTCATTTTGGTTCAAGTGCCCACAATTTAGAAATACGATATTGTAAAGACATTCTTTTACCGCCATTTTTGCATTTTTAGCGTAAAACAGCTTGTTTTCAAGCAGTTTTTCCTTCCGAAAACATAGAGCGCATTCTTGAACAAATAAAATATTTTAATCAAACATGTATCTAGCCAAGACTAATAAATGACAAAAAAATTTTCCTTGTTCAAGCATGCGCTCTATATGTAATCCAAAATTGTAGTGTAGCCATGGCCATTATTCGGTAATAAATATTACAATTATAGTTTTTTGGTTTTCTCTTAATAATTTAATACAACTTATTGCATTGAGAAAATTTTGTGCATATATCTTGCAGTAGTGTATATTGATACATTTTCTTACTTTACATGTACTTGTATTTTTTTCATTAAAATATTTTACAAGCAATGTGACCCATATTTGAATTTTATCATTTGTATATATTGACAGCGACTCTGAGAAGTTTCGAGGAAAGAATCCCCATCTGAATTGTGCCATCAAAGACGTTTCCGATTGGTTATGTTCATCGTTACGTAGGGTTCGAATTGAACAATTTGTATAAACGTCACTAATTATTGTCCTATGTTTTAAATTTAAATTCATCTTCATATTATTTAAATAAATTAAATTTCACTTCGTTTATGTCACAAATACGGATAAAATCAAAATAGGAACACATATATATTTCCCCCAAGTTAAGGTGGCTCTATACACACGTTTTTGATGGCGCAGTACGCAAAAAAGTAAATCTGGAAGCATGTAATTCCGGTACTGGCTGATTCAAACTGAAGCAAATTGTATGGGGACCGCTCTTTTGAAAAAAAATGTTAAATGAATAGATTAAATTTGATAATTGATTTTATATGCCACCTTCATCTAGTGTCGTATTATTAATCGAGATAATCAATAAAATAAAGTATAATTTCACAAATACTTTTCTTCCCATCATTGTCATCTTACAGCGTAGCGCAGTGGGTTGAAGGATTTACTTCACACCAACTCGTCATGAGTTCGAATCCCGCTGCATGGTAATTTTAAAATTTCCTAAAACGTATTTTTTGGTTATATATTGTGAAAGAAAATTCTAAACCGGTGAAAGTATTTCATGTTTACCATACATTAATTCACATTTAATATCGACAGATGTTCCATTCCACCTTAAGGGGATGGGAGGGTTGCGTTGAATTTCTCTCAAACTGGGATACATAAATCGTTTAAGTTATTTTTCCCCTTTAGTTATTTGACCTAGTTTTCTATATAAGCCTAAAATGAAATATGTATGTATTTATCATTCCAACACAGTATTTAGGAAATTTTCTTTAACTCAGAAATTGAAAAGTCCCAAAGGTGTTTGGGCCCTGGGACTTAGGAACGATAACATCTACTTGAGGAACTTTTATACCAAATATATTTTGAAAAAAAATGTTGGTGTTTATTTGCAATGATTGTCATTCCATTTCTTTGTCACATTTATAAAAATACATCTTCTTACAACATCAAATAGATTTTTCAGATAATTGTCAACAGAGAAAGAAGATATGAAAAATTTTGTTTAGGGGAAATACAAAACAAATTTGCAATGATAAAATTTTTGAATGTTATATTTTTTGTGTCTGAAGGAAATATCCTTCATATGACCAAAACAAAATTCTCTCAATTTGATAATAGCTAAATTTTTAAAAATTCTTTTATAGAAACACGAAAAATCATTGAATTTTCTTTTTAAATACCTAGGTAGCACTGTAATCTTTTTAATATTTGATAAGTTTATGTTCTTCTATTGAAAATTGATATAAACTGTGGGTGTATAGAGCCACCTTAAAAAGCATAATTAACGAAAATGAACCGAAAACTATCGTCACAAGTGAAATTGTCAACGAATTGAAATGTTTAATAACAACTTATTTCACAAAATTGGCACACATACATTTTGCATGTTTCAGATAATCCCTTCGCACGTTAATTGTTGCACAACAAGCAAATTCATCTTTGTCAGTTTGACTCGTTTGACTCACGCATCCAACATAGCTGCTTCAAACAAAGAAGTTGGTTTTCGATAAATTAAATACCAAACCCAAAGTCAAAACTGATTGACCGCTATTCTCTCTTTATTATTATTTTCGTAAATTACACAAATGCAAAAGAGAATTAGGCCCATAATTTTTGCAATAAATTGTTTTCTTTTCATAAGGACTATTTATGCAAAATTACGTTGAATTAGACTCTGTAGTTCTTGAGAAGAAGATTTTTAAAAATGCACCCATTTTTCTACAGCCCCTTTTTCTACAGTTTCTAGGTTTTCTCCGTTTTGAATAAAGATAGTTCTTTCATTTCTGCAATTTATAATCACCTTTACATAGAAATGCTTCGTGCCAGATTTGGTTTAAATGAGGGTGTTGCATACAAAAGTCTAATGTTGGTGTCAACACGTAGCTGCAAGTCTGTAGCTCTCAGTCTAAAAAAAAATAAAAGGACGAGCTGGGAACTATTGTAAAAATTGTGTATTTATTGCGCACAAAAACGGGCTAGTTTTATGTTTTGGACCGCTTAACCTTATTAATAAGGTTCCGACCTCGGAAAATCAAGTATCTTAATTTTACATCGAGATCGAGAGTCGCCATTTTCGCATGTTAACAAACTGCACCACTTTAGTTTACGGGGCTGATTATGGTGTTTAAAAGACTGTCAGAGACAAGTAAAGAGACACTATCGTTATAAATTTCATGAAGAATGTTATGGCACTGTTTCCACGATTTTGCATGTGAATAAGGTTAAGCAGTCCAAAACTAGCCCACATGGCAATGTATATCCCTTGTCGTCCTTCTAAATTTTTACTTAGACCGAGAGCTACAGACGTGCAGCTAGTCAACACGTTTTTATTTATGTTGACATACTCATTGTTTACAACGAAATTGTCTATAGAAGAACACTTTTTTATTCATCTTTATGTGAACATGAACAATATACATTGTAAAACCAACAGGCTTTGCCATAATGTTGAATTTGTTGAATGGCATGTGCATAATATGTAACAAAAACACAATAAAAAGAAATAACAAGTTTTTATTTAACGTTTTTTAAAACAAATTACAATAAAAAAAGAAATTATTGCTTTTATTAAACATTTTTTCATTAATTGTTTTTTAAGAATTTCTAGAAAAAAACAATGTCGGCAGGTCAAACAGAAACAAAAATCAAATCGTATGACACCTTTTCGCATTTTTTTGAGTAAATGATTTATTCTACCAATCCTCCCACTAAAACAATTTTTTTTCCTTAAAACTTGTTCAAATCTGATGTAATTTTATGCCAATTTTCTTAAGGACGTTGTTTACTCAGGGTTTGAGATCTTTTATTCGGATTGTTATAATGTTCAATGTCATGAGTGAATTTTGTTCTGAACACAAATAGCATTAACGAAATGATTCTATATTCATTATAATCATAACATTAAAAAAAATTTACTATATTATTGAATTAGGCTCAAACAAAATTGGGATTTTAGCAAAATAGAAGAAATTCGTACTAAATGTTTTTAGATTTGGGTTTTTACCGAAATATTTTTGGCAAAACTAAAATATTAAAAGTTAAGATTTTATTTGTCAGTCAACATAATTTTGCATATTTTCTGATGGTTTTATTTCACTTTTTCGTATAGAAAAACGTATGGCACACACTAAAAAAATATTGAAAAATGCTTAAAAACGATAAAATGCACCACATCTCGAAATTCTGATCATTGACCTCATATAAATTCTATACCAGCAGAGTAAAGTCATTTTAATTAGTTCAATACGATAAGTGTTTTTGTATTACCACCATTCAGTATTTTGTTAAATTGAATCAAAAATGGGTAGGGATTTGAAAACTGAGGGAATTTGGACAGGAATATTCATAAAAATTGTCGATGAAAACTTCATGCTTTGTATCTATTTAGTGCCAATGCCATTCATATATCGTTTTTCATTTTTAAACGGATGAAATAATTTCTATTATTTTCACAGTCAAGAAAATCTAAATCATAAACAAGAGGCCCATGGGCTACATCGCTCATCTGAGGAACAATAGGTATGATAAAATCAGCTTAAAGGAGTCATAATACAAACTATCTGGACAATCTACAATAATACATGTAGATCCTGTATAAATAAAACCCATTTCCCCCCTGGATATTCTTATGTTTATAATCATTAGTCCATTTTCTAACAGGATGATTTTATAGTCATATCACATGTTAAGTATTGCAGTTCTCAAAAAGATCCTTAACAATTGTTTATATATGGGATATAAAGCTTCATCAAACTTTGAACCGTCTTGTGAGGCCGAAGAATTGTCCTGGAGCCAAAGTCTTAACAATTATAAAGAATCATCTAGCTGATTAGTTTCTGAGAAGTAGATTTTTAAAGATTTACTTATATACCTATTTAAAACTTCGACCCCCGATTCTGGCCCAACCTACCCCCGGGGTTCATGATTTTCACAACTATGAATTGACACTAATTGAGGATGCTTCAAGACAAGTTTCAGTTTGCCTGGCTGATTAGTTTCTGAGAAGAAGATTTTAAAGATTTACTCTATATATTCCTATTTAAAACTTCGACCCCCGATTCTGGCCCCACCTACCCCCGGGGGGGGGGGGGGGGGTCGTGATTTTCACAACTATGAATTGACACAAATTGAGGATGCTTCCAGACAAGTTTCGGTTTTCCTGGCTGATTGGTTTCTGAGAAGACGATTTGTAAAGATTTACTCTATATATTCATTTGTAACCCCCCCCCTCCCCCATTGTGGCCCAATCCTACCCCTGGGTGTCATGATTTTCACAACTTTGAATTTGCACTACCTGAGGATGCATCCACACAAGTTTCAGCTTTCCTGGCTAATTAGTTTCTGAGAAGATGATTTTTTAAGAATTACTCTATATATTCCTATGTACAACTTCGACCCCCGATTCTGGCCCACCCTACCCCCGGGGGTCATGATTTTAAAAATATTTGAATTGACACTAATTGAGGATGCTTCCAGACAAGTTTCAGTTTGCCTGGCTGATTAGTTATTGAGAAGAAGAGTTTAAAGATTTACTCTATATATTCCTATATAAAACTTCGACCCCCGATTCTGGCCCCACCTACCCCCGGGGGTCATGATTTTCACAACTTTGAATTTACACTAATTGAGGATGCTTCCAGACAAGTTTCGGTTTTCCTGGTTGATTAGTTTCTAAGAAGACGATTTGTAAAGATTTACCCTATATATTCCAATGTACCCCCCCCCCCCCCCCCCCATTGTGGCCCAATCTTACCCCTGGGATGCTTCCAGACAAGTTTCGGTTTTCCTGGCTGATTAGTTTCTGAGAAGACAATTTGTAAAGATTTACTCAATATATTCATATGTAACCACCCTCCTCCCCAATGGTGGCCCAATCCTACCCCTGGGTGTCATGATTTTCACAACTTTGAATTTACACAACCTGAGGATGCCTCCACACCAGTTTCAGCTTTCCTGGCTGATTAGTTTCTGAGAAGATGATTTTTCAAGAATTACTCTTTATATTCCTATGTATAACTTCGACCTCCATTGTGGCCCCACCCTACCCCGGGTGGTCATGATTTTCACAACTTTGAATTGACACTAATTGAGGATGCTTCCAGACAAGTTTCAGTTTGCCTGGCTGATTAGTTTCTGAGAAGAAGATAATAAAAATTTACTCTATATATTCCTATGCAAAACTTCGACCCCCATTGTTGACCCACTCTACCCAGGGGGTCATGATTTTCACAACTATGAATTGACACAAATTGAGGATGCTTCCAGACAAGTTTCGGTTTTCCTGGCTGATTAGTTTCTGAGAAGACGATTTGTAAAGATTTTCTCTATATATTCATATGTAACCACCCTCCTCCCTATTATGGCCCCATCCTACCCCTGGGTGTCATGATTTTCACAAGTTTGAATTTACACAACCTGAGGATGCCTCCACACCAGTTTCAGCTTTCCTTGCTGATTAGTTTCTGAGAAGATGATTTTTCAAGAATTACTCTATATATTCCTATGTATAACTTCGACCTCCATTGTGGCCCCACCCTACCCCGGGTGGTCATGATTTTCACAACTTTGAATTGACACTAATTGAGGATGCTTCCAGACAAGTTTCAGTTTGCCTGGCTGATTAGTTTCTGAGATGAAGATAATAAAAATTTACTCTATATATTCCTATGCAAAACTTCGACCCCCATTGTTGACCCATTCTACCCAGGGGGTCATGATTTTCACAACTTTGAATTTACACTACCTCAGAATGCTTCCAATCAAGTTTCAGTTTTCCTGGCTGATTAGTTTCTGAGAAGAATTTTTTTTAAAGAATTACTCTATATATTCATATGTACCCCCCTCCCTATTATGGCCCCATCCTACCCCTGGGTGGTCATGGTTTTCACATATTTGAATTTACACTACCTGAGGATGCCTCCACACCAGTTTCAGCTTTCCTGGCTGATTAGTTTCTGAGAAGATTTTTTAAGATTTACTCAATATATTCCTATGTATAACTTCGACC
This sequence comes from Magallana hongkongensis, assembly GCA_015776775.1. Taxonomy (NCBI): domain Eukaryota; kingdom Metazoa; phylum Mollusca; class Bivalvia; order Ostreida; family Ostreidae; genus Magallana; species Magallana hongkongensis. The sequence goes on from CM027471.1 coordinate 72,895, forward strand.
CCCATTGTTGACCCACTCTACCCCCGGGGGTCATGATTTTCACAACTTTGAATTGACACTAATTGAGGATGCTCCCAGGCAAGTTTCAGATTGCCTGGCTGATTAGTTTCTGAGAAGAAGATTTTAAAGATTTACTCTATATATTCCTATATAAAACTTCGACCCCCGATTCTGGCCCCACCTACCCCCGGGGGTCATGGTTTTCACAACTGTGAATTGACACTAATTGAGGATGCTTCCAATCAAGTTTCAGTTTTCCTGGCTGATTGGTTTCTGAGAAGAAGATTTCTAAAGATTTACTCTAAATATTCCTATGTAAAACTTTGACCCCCCCCCCCCCATTGTGGCCCCATCCTATCTCTTGTTGTTTTCAAGATATTGGATTTTAAACTTGTCTATTTTACTTTTTTTATTTTAAATCTAAATATTTGGAATTAGAAACTTTAAGCTAAGATAAACAATAAAGTAAGCAACATAATTTTCTATTTTTTTTAAAAGATAGTAGGCTTTAAACTTTGAAAAAAGGGGGACGAAGAAAGTAATAATTGAAATTACCGTCGAGTTTTTAAAATGCAGCATCGGAAATGTTATATGCAATTGTTATAATCATCATAAATTTTAAGCTTCATTTTAAACTATTAAGAACTGCCGGTTTTATACATTGATGAAAAAACTCGTCTATGGGAGTTTAATGTTAAACTGATTCACGCGTGTATAAAATTGGGGTAAATCTGTAAGTTGTTTAAGGATTACGTTTACTTAGGGTTTGAGATTTCAAAAAATATTTTTACAAAGTTCAATATCTGAAGTCCAAAGTTGTTTTAAAACCACAAAACAGCAGCGCTATTAACAAATATTGATATTGATATTCATGATTTGTTTATCTGATGAAGACATGCTTCGACAAAGGTAGATTAATCTTGAAACAGAGGAAATTCGGACTAATTTTTTTTATTTTCTTATAAAAACTTTCTGTTGCAATGTTATTGCAAAAGTTAAGTTTCTATATGTTTTTTCGTTTTATTTTACATATTTTTATGGTTGTATTTACTCGTCTATAAATTTATATCACTGGCTGGCACGCGATCGGAAAAATCTTTAAAATGCATAAAATCGATTCAAGGTAAAATATATCGAAATTTTGATCATTGACCTTTTATAATTTTAATGTCAACATAATTCAGGCAATAAAAACAGTTTTAGGCGATCGATTGTTTGGAGCTCCTATTAGTCAGTTTTTTGTAACACTCGATCAAAAATGGGTACAATTTTGGAAATTGATAGAGGAAATTCGGACTAAATTAAACCTAAAATATGAGCTTTAAACGATTCATTCAAAAATAAAATTAGTAAAGCTATTCATATTTTATCATTTCCTAACCTACAAATTGTTTTATTATTTCTAATAATAACAAAATAAAGAAAACCTTGAAAATGGTGGACAATTCTAACAAATTTTGACATTTTTTTCAAAAAACATCCAAAGGGCACTAGCAGAAAAATTAGGTCTTTGACTTAGTATTTTGAAAGCGAAAAATAGCACCACCATAGTGGGGCTACAATGTACAATACGTAGTTTTTCGTTCCTATAAGTCGATTTTTTTTCGCCCCCGAGTAAACGTAATCCTTAAGCACGATTCACATGGTTGCGTATATTCTCTAACAATTTTACGTAAAATATTCTATGATTGTAATGATTTTTCACCTGCGCCAAACTGGGTTTTTACATGCATTAAAAAAATTTCAATCGGTTGTTTACATGTAGCAGGGAGAGTCTCCAAACAACTAGTTTATAAATAGTATTTTACCTTAAACGAAGCTTTGAAACTGCTGTCTAGCATTAACGGCAGCATCTCTGAAAAGGAGACAGGCGGTTTAACTACTGAATTGATGTAAATCACTTTTAATGTTACGATAAATTCCCTGTAAATATCGACGGGAATGCAGATCGTAAATATGAAAGTTAATTATGACCTCATATCGTATGAAGTAGAGAGCAGTGACTTTCTACACTTCGCTTTAAAATCAACTGGGAAGCTTTAACATATCCGTGTATTCATGGTACACACACCTAAAGTTTTCGGACATTTGAATATACACTATTTTTTTAGCCATGTCACTGATAATCCGAAGGTATATGTCCATGAACGTTTTATATCATCCATTACAACCTTGAATCTAACATTGCCCTTAGCCACTGCTAACAGACATTTTACAGATCGGACATTTCCTCATTGCGGGGGCACAGTCCTCACAGCAGGCGAGATGTCCACACGGTAGGAATGCGATGGACACATTCTCTTCCATACAGATCATACACAGAATCTGATCTCTCAGGCGCGTGTTCTCTTGTTTAAGGGAAATCAGTTCTGTTCAAAAATAAGATTTTGATTTTGCATTTTTTTTTAAAACTGTTGCCACAATTCTGCATATAAATCTTCCCGATAATTCAAATATATAAGGACCAATTAATTATGGCTATCATATATTGATATGATATATAATATATTGCACCGTGTATGAAAATATTGCAACTCTAGAAACTATAGAGTTTTTAAATCTTTCACAAAATATTGATGGCTTCCTAAACAATCCTTTAAGAGCTGAAGAAATTTAAAATTTCTTTGTTAATTTTTTGGCTGGAGGATTTGTTACAAAGAAAAAATACCATAGTGGACTGTAGTGAACATTAAGAGTGGAAGAGTTATTCCTCTTGAAATTTACACCATCTAATTCATCTGATTGAGGTTCGATATTTCTCTTGAATGCTTACCATCAAAATATGGATTTGGGAGAGAGTTTCTATTTTCATGTTCATCAAGGGATGCTTGATCTACAAAAAAGCAATATCTACAAGTAACATTGATAAGAAAGAAACATTTCAATTTCTTTAATTTTGAATTGTCTATTCTCTATCTGAAAGACAAGTCTTTGTTCTGAAGCATTACTGTATACAGGGTTCTTTTTGCCCTGTGTAATTTTCGCCCTTCTACATTTGCAAACAGTTTCACCAAGTCAAGAAACCAATGTGGCAGTAATGTACTACCCGATTTTTTTGCACTGACGTCTATTTTAAAGGATAATACTAAGTTTTTGATCTTATTCAAATTAGTTATTTAATTTAACGATTTTGAATATTACAGTCAAAATAAGACGCTAAATTGCCCATATGCTTCCTTAACACCCCCACGTTGCTATTTCTAATATATCTTATTGAGGTCCAATATATCGTGTATGCTTACTGGCAAATATTAGATTTGGAAGAAAGTTTCTATTTTCCTGGGAAAATTGTCAAAATTAAAAAAGTGTAATATGGGTTTTTGTTTTGTTTTGTTTTTTTTTTTTTTTTAACATAAAAAGGTGATCTTACACAGAGTCGGTTCATTCATTCTCGAGTTTTCCTCTATCAGCGAAGTCAGTTATGTAAAAAAGTAAGATTTTGATTTTGCATTTCTAAAACCTTTTTCCAAAAACTCTACATATAAATAGATCTAGAATTTAAAAAAAATGACCAGCTAACTTATATTGATATAATCTATCAAATATACAATGCACTGAGAATACAAATCCTTTAAAAAATAATGAACTGGCTTCTTGAACAATTCTTTGAATAACTATAAAAAATGGTGTGTGGTGACGACGAACAGTGTTCAAAATTAAACCAAAGGCAAAATACAAAACAGGATCAGAGCAATTAAGCACGGACCTCTACAAAAATTAGAGGTAGAATCAGGTGCCATAGAAGAGTGAGCATCCGCTGTTGACCGTTCACACTCGCAGTGTATTCTTTTTCGTAATAGGGAAAACGATTGTTAAGTGATAATGCGTCGTCAATATACATACATGTCGAGTTGAAGGCCACACCGAGTAATTTCTTTTTTTTTTGTACAAGTATTTTAATAAATGTTTCATAAAAATATAGAAATGGGCCTGCTAACAATTGAGATTAATTGGTACCCATGGGAATTCCAACAGATTGTTGGAAAACTTGATTTCCAAAAACTACAAAGATGTTGTCAATCAGAAACGCAAGCATCTTTTTTAAAATCAACTTCAGAGTACGTGTGTACGCAATCTGAATGGTTTTTAATAAAACATTTTGTAAATTACCGATGACAAGGAAAGTAAATTAACAAGATCCATTTAAAGAAAAAAATCTTTGATTTTTTGCTGGTTAAGTTGTTACGAAGGAGATAAAATACTCTTACTGGACTTCAGGGTATGATAAGAATGGAAGAGTTATTTTACTTGCTATTTCCACCATCTAATATATCTTACTGAGGTCCAATATATCTTGTATGCTTACTGCAAATATTAGATTTGGAAGAAAGATTCTATTTTCATGTTCATTAAGGGATGTTTGATCTTCAAAAAGCGAAAGGTCTTCCGTTTGAATCCACCTAACATATGCTATCGGAATAGCTTTTTATCATTTTAAAACACTTCTTTGTATTCCATTTAATCCTTTCGAAGGTCTCAAAAGACATATACATGTAATTTTACAGAATAAGACGCTATAACCATTATATTTAATAAAATTTAGGTAGAAAGAAGAAAAATCCACCATTTTAAAGGTAAAACCGTAAATCTAAACACAATCAAAAATAAAATAAACACAATCACAATTTAAAAAAAAAGTGACACTCGGGAACTGAACCCGGGTCGCTTAAGATCATATCTACCACTCTTTTCTATGTTTGTGTATCCCTTGAAGTCCACCGTCCTAACCATTACGCAACTGGAACTTTGGGGCCCAAAATCTCAAGAATGCGTAGATTGATTTTTAAACTAATTACTTATTTTGCATTCATTAAAGAGTTTCTAATGAAAAATAACAAATATCAAAAAACAAAAAAAGTTGAAAATAGAAATATTCGATTTGATGACGTTACCATAACCGTGAGCCAAACCTTTAAATTTTTGATATCTTGGGACCGGAGGTGACAGCCAAAAAAGTGTTAGATAATTAAGGTCTTCCGTTTCCAACGGAAGACCTTTCTATTATTGTGCGGGAAAGATTATTTTTTTTTTTTTTTTTCTTCCTAGACGCGAACTTTGAGGCTTCATATCTTGCTTATTTCTGAACGGTTTTTGCTCTAATTTCCAGGGCTAATGTACTTTACAAAACACCATCTTAAGCAATTCATAAAATTTAGAATTCCCTTTTCGTTAAAGAGTTATTCCCCTTTTAAAATTTTTTAGGGCCTTTTGTTTCCAGACAAAGGCTCCGAGACTATGATAGCAGGGAATGGGAATCCAACGAATTTGAATAACAGAGACATTGTAGTTGTGCACATCGGTTTTTGTTTTTAGATTACGTTTTTTATTTAGGAAAAGGTAGGGGGTCAAAAAACAGGATTCAAAAAAGTGCGAAAATTTAGACATATTTTCCTTTATATCTTTTAAACGAAAAATATTTTGTTAAGACATGTAGAATAAAAGTTGTGCAAAATATAGAGGGCTTTCATTTGACACCAATAAAAAAGAGCTGGCCCCTTAAATTAAGGGCCAATGGCCCCTAAACAATTTTGCTTAATAACTCAAAAACGGTTAGGATTTTGATATGGCTGTCGCTGGAAAAGTTGTTTGTTGGGATCTCATAAAGGTCGTTACAATGTTATTTTGTATGTGATTTGTGTAGTATGAGTGTAAAAAGCTTTACATGTTAACATGTACCTGTTTTCATTTGACAAGTTAACGAAAGTCTTTGCGCGTACAACTGGCATAAAGTCACCGCAGAAAGTATGCTGGTTTATACAAACGGCATTAATTCATAAGAATTTTTTTTTTAGAATATACGTGCTTTTTTTTTAGGAGTTTAAGTCATTGTTGTTAAGTTCTTATAATGCTCAACCCTTAAAAACGGGATTTGGAAAACAAATCGTTGTTTTTCTTTTCTAGTAAACCACAAAATATGAAATTAAAAAAAAATCTATGCATTACATTTTAGTTATTAACTCCATACATTTAAAATCTACCTTGAATCAGAGCTGGTGTGTACCATTACGTAAGCTCTCCCTCGCCGGCGGCCGAGAAAATCGGTCACCATGGTCGCGGCTGGACTACCTAGCAGTCAGGGGTTATCTAATACACGAGAGCTGCGTCTCTCATATATGAGTTTATTTATCCGCAAACCCAAGAATTGTTTTCGTTTTGATTACACATGTTTTTTTATGGATTAAACGATTGGGTGTCAATTAAGAAATCGTTCAGTTAATTAATAAAAGCAATGTCATTCTCAATCTAAAGCAATAATATATATAGATAAATTGTGGGTTTTAAGTTTAAAATAAATAACTTCTATTTGATAGAGTAAGGTCATTATACTGCAATTTTCAAGGCTTACTGGGTTCTGAGCTGTGTGGGTCTGTGCGTTGTACCTTTACGTAATCTATCGTTCGCCCACGGCCGAGGATCTCAGCCACGGCTGCACTACATAGCGGTTATTTATACACAAGATTCGCACACCGAGACGCACACTTCCATGCATATGAACGTGTTTGAGTTAATATAGTCGTAAATACAAGAACTGTTTTAATTTTATGTTATAAAAGTTTGTCCATTTTGTATTTATTTAATTAAATTTGAGTGTAAATGAATATTAATGAATGATATTACTCCAAATCGGAAACATCGTCAGACATAAATTAATGGTTGGTTTGTTTATATAAAATATTTTATAAACTGTACAAATAATGTTTTAAATCAACAACAACCCCCCCCCCCCTAAATATTAAACATTTAAATGATGATCATCCATCGCCCATGGCTGAGGAGATCCGGCACGATTGGACAAGTGATCCGCGGTCGGTTCGTGATCTTGTACCTTATCACGCGTTCATGTTTCATATTTTGGCATTTTGCACGGACACAACTATATTTTATTATGTTTTCAACTATTATTTTGGTTTAAGATGAAAAGATAAATTTATTTTACTTGTACAGTTGATTAAGCATTGGTGTATACGATAGCGTACAAGGTAGTTTAAAAATCAAATCAAATTATAATCAAAGTTCCATGTTACATGTTTGCGGTAGGGGCTAGCACGATAAAAAGATTGTCCTGAGTTGAGGCATTCGATGATTATTTAAAAGAATATTCACATGAGTTTTAAACAACTTTAGATTAGATTCTGTCGGTCACATATTAATCACTTCTGTAGTTTTTCTACATGTTCGTTTCATTATGGAAGCGAACTCATTGCTGCCCCCCCCCCCTCCTCCCGCCCCGCTGACAGGAGCTCGCGCTGTATTTTTTTTTTGGGGGGGGGGGGGGCGAAACGATATCAAGATCTGTCGAAATCATTTTTGGTGGCTTCTTCTTTTGTGTAACATTTTGTTTCACTTTCCCAACCGTTTGTTTATTCGGTCAGTCTGTGTTAATTCAATCGCCACGTGCGACCGAGAATCTTGTGTCGCTTCAGCGCACACAGCTCAGAACATTTATAGCCCCGGGTCATCAATTGTTATGTAATTGAGTAACAGTTGGAATGGTGCTTTTACTACATAAAATAAAAATAAAAAAATCATCCAGAAAAAATGTTACCGTAACTCAATAGTCAATACCAAAAATAAAAATCCGTATGATTACAAACTGAAATCGGTTTTTCAGTATTCGGCGGGATTTGATTTTTCTTCTAACATTAGTATTTTTATTGGTTTCAGAGAATACGATGTAAAAATACAAACAGGAAATAAATCTGATATTATTTACATTGATAATGTTGAAAAATATTTAAAATTAAATTAGTCACATTCGTTAGAAAACAATGTTATACAAACATCCGATAATTTTTTTCCTATGTCGTATCATTCGCGTAAATAAATATGTTCTGTACATATCCATGTACCTTAGAAAAAATTCAAATGATTAAACAAAAAAGAAAGTTGTAATTACTATTTCGGATTTTTTTCAAAGTAATTTAACATTGTATTGAAAAGAACAAGATATAAAAATGATTTAAATTTTTGACCCCATCTTTGTATTTATTACCGGCGCTCCTTACATGTATAACGGCGTACAGTGTATATAGATTATCATGATCTATTTGAATTAAGTTCCATTCGTAAAGATTCCCTTAATAATTAATTGCATGACTGTGTACATTGTAGGCAATCCCTGTGTGTTAATTACGTCTTGTTTTCCGTTACCAGTGGTTTAAGTAATTAAAATAATTACTTGTAAAAATATCTATAATCGGGATTCCAAAGAACTTTCTTCCCGCAATTCATAGAAATGACCAGTATGTTTTCTTTCTATGTTTACATTTAATTTTGTTCAAATAATTAAAAAAATTTCTATCATTTAAATTGTGTGCTTCATCAGATACTGATTCCAATTACCCTGAAGTCATTAATTTTTCCATTGGCTATTGACAAAAAAAGAGACGCTTGACCATCCAATGAAAACAAATACACAGAGTTTGATTGACAGGTTCAGCCAGGTGCAGGTCTCACCCGATGTCCGAGGTTATGTGTGCCGCGAGTGGTCTCGATAAGAGTTATCGATGTAAATAAATTAAAAAAGATAAATGCTTATCAAAACATGCTCGTGTAAGTTAAAGTTGATTAAATAAGGCTTGTTCCAACAGAAATCATGTTTTGCTAACTGTATTTAGTATTTTTTATGTATAGCGAATTTTAATATTGTACAGTCATTTTACCGGTAACGAATCAGTATGCGGTTTATCGTGCATGCAACTATTGTTATCAAAATTCCAAATGTTTTTATTTTTTGTTTAAATCGCGTTTCTTTGTCCTTCTAAACTGTATCAAACTTCCGAAAATATAAAGGATGAATTACGGAGACAGTAATTTCAACACCCCCTCCAGTTTCCTAGTTTCGAATTCGTTTCCCAGTATTGAATTAAGCGCCCTTTATCACTTCTGACCGAATATTTTGAGGCGAATTAATTTCAAAAATATACTAGAGGTACATGTTAATGGACTTATAAATGAACAAGGAAAAACGATTGTGGGAATATGTCATTTGAACAAATTATATGATCGTTATTTTTATCATACCGTTTTCCTGTCAAATTGAAACTGGACTTGAACAGTTTTCATTTCCGTTACTTTATAATATTGAATTTTCATTAAAACACTTTATAATAGTAATTGATGATAAGTAGTTGCCATTTGCCTTTGTTTTGCCCGTATAGCTATCAATTTTTGCAGCCAAATAATACTTCTGTCGCAATGAACCGTAACTAGGAAAACTACACGTGGTTCTATTTGAAGTCGTAATTTCATTCAAAGCTCCATTATTATTTGATATGATGTATTATCTTTTTAAATGAATTATATTTACTAATTATTCACTAAATAGGGATCAATAACAAACTTATTTTCATAGTTAGGCTTAATTGTTTTCACACTTTCGTTTTTTCTGCTTTGAACATCCGGCAGCTCATATCTGGGGCACATTTTTAATTTGTAAACAATTCGGTAAATAATCGTGCAAATGGCAAACAACTTCACGCTCTGATATAATATTTATTTCTGTGTTATAATCACCTAGCTAGAATTTTTTAAAACCTCAACTTTGTCTTCCACCAATAATTTTTCTAAAAATTATTCGATACTGGCAAATATTCGTTACCGGTAAAACTGTACCAGTACTGAAACATCGTATAAAAACGTTATATAACATGTACTCTGTAACTAGTCGTCTTTTAATACATATATTTTTTTACATAATAAAATATTGTTTAAACCAAAAAAAAATACATATACCTTTCTTTTGTTTGTTAAAAATAAATTCAATTTTGTTAAAAGATAAGTATATCATTTCTTCTAGATTTTTTTTTTCATGAAAATACCTACAAGAGAGTTTTGCTAATCACAAACAGTTTAAAGTACATGTAATGTAAAACACGGGCTCCATTTTGAAACAAATTGTTAGAGAGTTCCGAATGAAATCTGATAAACGTTTCACATGGTTCTCGCACGCTTTGCTCGAAACGATTTAAACGCATTGTCCGAAATTCTGCACGCTTTGTCCGAAACGCTAAACGGTTTACACGAAACGCTTCACGATTCACACGAAACGCTAAACGGTTAATACGAAACGTTTTTCGCACGTAAGTCGCACGCTTTTTTTTGTTGTAGTAGTACGTTTCAGGGTCTGTAAATTTTGTCAGCACGCAACAATTCTAAATTGCACATTGTCTTCAAAAATTTACAAATATTTAAATAAAGAAGTTATCTTAGAGAAAAGGTGTTTTGTAAACGGGTTCGGTTTAAAAAAAAACCCCACAATTCCTGACATGACACATGAGTACATACTGTTTATTACAATGCTTGCTACCCTCTGAAAATTTAACTCGCCATTAAATATCTCATTTTTTAAATAATGTTTGTTACGATTACATAAACTGTGTGCGACAAATAGTTTTCCTAAAACATTTTCTTATTTTCTTTTTCAAAACACGTTTTATATGCAGGCTTTCAATCACAACACGTTTTTATAACAAAAGCAGAACTGAAAGTTTAGTAATTATAATCGTTTGACACCATATCACATATATTTTCAACTCGCAGCAACAACGGAAGACCTACTCGTGGCTTTGCCACGAGCTCTGCTCTAGTATTCTTAATATATTTGTCCTTACGTGAGATCTGATACTTTCATCAAAATCAGCTGAAGCGTTTTTAAAAAAAACTTGGCAGTGAAAAACAATAATAAAGGAAAAGAAACAACGTATTAACAAGAAAATCTTTGTTTGAAACGGAAGACCCGCCATTATAAACCCACAAATAACAGAAAGATGAAACATTCGAATGATTCGTAAAGTGTCTATATTTTCCTTTATGAAAGACAAGTCTCTGTTCTGAAGTAATATAACCTGCATTGTGATCAAAACAACGATCTGTTATGTGCAATAATTAATATGGTATAGATCACAATAATTTACGGATTATTGTTAACAATAACCATAAGATATAATTTGTATTAAGCCTCTATCTGATTGTTTCTTAGGAAAGGGACTAAACAGCAAAGAACACCAAAAGGACACCCCAACTAGCTTCCGTTTTCACTTTACATTTTCAAATAAGATGATTAACCTGGTGACTTGTGTCATTGAGCTAAATCCTCCCCTCGTCTAAAATATATTCATATATTTTAAGCTATTTCATTTACCAGCATCCATTAGAAAGGCATCCTCATTTGTAGTTTTTAGATTTCCCTCTGAAGCTTGGTTTGGCTGGCTCAAGTAAAAAGCTGTGTTCTCAGCTGCAAAATCTGATTGGTTGGTGCTGTTAGTAGGGTTCTCAGAGATTCCTTTTGATTGGTAAACATGTGATCCTGATTCTAGCATTTCAAAAATGACCTCAAGAATTTCTTGGGTTGAGACTTTGTGCTTTCCTGACAATCAATGATGCAAATGATTCATATGAAGTTTACTGATAATCACCGTGGAAATATTAAAAATCATTGTAATTTAGACCCTAAGAAATATCGACCACATTCAAACAGTAATGTACTTACTTTTTAATTAAAATGCAAAATTATAATCATACTTTGTTTTTAAAAATCTCACTATAAAATAAAACATAGCAACTCCGAAAAGGATTTCTGCAATTTACGCTGTATTTTGGGGTCCATTTTTGGTCACTTCTATACGTTAATTTGATATTACCTTAAATAATTCTTTATAAAGTTTGATCATTTTCCAAAAAAAATTTATTGTCATAATTGAATTAAATTGGGTTGCAATTTTGGTTTACTCTCACTGCTCTGGATATGTCTCGAATATAAACTTGTCTGCTCTTAATTAAAAAAAGGATTCATAAAAATGCACTAAAAGAAAAACAATAGAAACACGGGGGCTGGCTATGCATTAAGTGTGCAATAAAATGGGCGTCCTCATAATCTTTTGGATATTCAAGGAAAAGGATTGACCGCTTCTCTTTGAAACGACTTCAATTTACAGAAATATGCCCATATTAAACCTTTCTTTTTAATTTTTAAATGTCCATAAATGAAGTCATGCTGGTTTACAGGTAACACGATTAAACCAGCTGGGATGTTTGCAAATTTTTACTTTATGGAAACTTTTACAATGCATTTTATGGTCAGATGTTATTTTCAATGTATAAATTTCTTTTCTGTGCATAGATAAAAACAGCACTCCTACAACAAGTATACTGCAAGACTTTGAGAAATAATAAATGAAATCAATTACATAAGAAGCTGTGTATACCCCAATCGTATGTTAAATTCGTGCAATATGATCTGTTATAATTCAGGTGATAGAATGTTCATGGAAACTTTACAACTGTTAAAGTTGCAGGATGCGTTGTAAAATTTACCGTGGCTACAGAAATACAAATGCTTGATTTTCCTTGTTAGCATTAAACCCCTTTTATGATAAACGAGCTCGTTCACTCAAAAAATAAAGGTAAAGATATGTGTTCATTCAATAACGTAACTCATTGCACAAATGGCTTAAACTATTTAACCCGGGAAGAATAGTTCAACCAAAAATACTAATCGTTTATTTTCTAACAAAGTGTTTGGGTTATATAAAGAGGGCGTAGGTAGATAAGAACGCGTGATTTTAAAAAATATATTTTCTAAAATACATGAGAACTTTTTACACTCTTTCCTTAAGCCTAGATTCAATTGAGGTGTTCTTCTCGCATCTTCCGGCTTGCGGCTCTGGCTGACAGTACACTAGCAAACGGGATCACATTGCCCTTTCTAACATTCAACCCAACCATTCCCTTGACATAAACTGTTTGCTTTTTAAAATTATAAAATAGTCATACGTCTGGGTAGCATCAATATCATTGTTAAAAAACACAACCTCATAGACAACGCGTTCATAATTGGCATATCTTTGACCACAAGCTCTACCTTTGGACAGCCTGCTCTTAATGGTGTTGATGGCGGCTTTGATCATGTCCTCGCTGTAGCCAATCTCTTTGATGGTGGTTACCGCCGGTGACTTCATCACCCTCTCTTCCTTCGCTTGGTTGGACCCAGAAATATCTGCATAACAGAATTCCATAGATATGATTTCCCATCAATAAAACAGGTGTACTATCTTAGTAATATATATCCTAATAAACATTAACAAAGTAAGAAACGATAGTCTCCAGGCTGAAATGTACCAAAGTGAACTAATAATCCAAAAAATTTTACTCATTTACCATAAATATTTATTTCAAATATTTACCCACCTCCTTAGCAATAAGAGGTGTTTTCTTTATGAAATATAACACGTTCTCCTTTTTAAAGAATTTTTTTTTCATTTCCTAATTTTCGTTTTCTTATTTTACATTACTCACCTCAATCGGATTCTTTTCCTTTTCTATTTTACTTACCTGAAGTTGTAGTAATCTGCGAGTTTTCCGTCTCCTTCTTATTTTCTTCTTCATCCTTATATCAATATGAAATATTCACTAAGAATAATTTATTAATCTAAACAATAGGCCCATGGGCCACATCCCTCACCTGAGGAACAATAGGTATGATAAAATCAGCTAAATGGAGCCATAATACAAACTCAAACTATCTGGACAATGTACAACATGTAGATCCTGTATAAATAAAATCCACCCCCCTTTGATACTCTTATGTTTATAATCATTAGAACATTTTCTAACAGGATGACTTTATAGCCACATCACATGTTGAGTATTGCAGTTCTCAAAAAGATCCTTAACAATTGTTTATATATGGGATATATAGCTACATCAAACTTTGAATCTTCTTGTGAGGCCGAAGAATTGTCCTGGAGCCAAAGTCTTAACAATTATAAAGAATCATCTGGCTTAATAGTTTCTGAGAAGAAGATTTACTCTCTATATTCTTATGTAAAACTTTAACAGCCCCCCTCCATTGTGCCCAACCCTACCCCCAGATGTCATGATTTTCACAACTTTGAGTCTACATTACCTGAGGATGCTTCCACACAAGTTTCAGCTTTCCTGGCTGATAAGTTTTTGGGAAGATTTTTAAAGATTGACTCTCTATATTCCTATGCAAAACTTCAACCCTCGATTGTGCCCACCCTACCCACAGGGGTCATGATTTTCACAACTTTGAGTCTACATTAACTGAGGATGCTTCCACACAAGTTTCAGCTTTCCTGGCTCATTAGTTTCTGAGAAGAAGTTTTTTAAAGAGTTCCTTTAATATTCCTATGTGAACCTTCGACCCTCCATTGTGCCCAACCCTACCCCCAGGGGTCATGATTTTCACAACTTTGAGTCTACATTACCTGAGGATGCTTCCACACAAGTTTCAGCTTTCCTGGCTTATTAGTTTCTGGGAAGAAGATTTTTAAAGATTTATCTATATATTCTTATGTAAAATTTCGACCCCCATCGTGGCCCTACCCTACCCACGGGGGTCATGATTTTCTTAACTTTGAATTTGCGCTACCTCAGAATGCTTCCACACAAGTTTCAGCTTTCCCGGCAGATTAGTTTCTGAGAAGAAGATTTACTCTATATATTCCTATGTAAAACTTAACCCCCCCCCCCCTATTGTGGCCTCACCCTATCCCCGAGGGTCATGATTTTCACAACTGTGAATCTACACTACTTCGGATGCTTCCACACAAGTTTCAGCTTTCCTGGCTGATTAGTTTTTGAGAAGAAGATTTTTATAGATTTACTCTATATATTCCTATGTAATACTTCGACCCCCCATTGTGGCCCCATCCTACCCCTTGGGGTCAAGATTTTCACAACGTTGAATCTACACTACCTAAGGATGCCTCCACACAAGTTTCAGCTTTCCTGGCTTTATGGTTCTTGAGAAGAACACTTTTGAAAATTTTTCAAAACATTTCATTAATTTCTAATTATCCCCCTTTAAAAAAGGTGTGGCCCCATTTTTTCACAACTTTGAATTTGCAATGCCTAAGGATGATTTGTGCCAAGTTTGGTTGAAATTGGCTTAGTAGTGCTTGAGAAGATGTTGAAAATGTGAAAAGTTTACGGACAGATGGACGGACAGACGGACGACAGACAAAATTTGATCAGAAAAGCTCACTTGAGCTTCAGCTCAGGTGAGCTAAAACTCTGCTATATTTCTATTTCAGATAGACATGTTGAATTCATAATTAAAGGTTACAATCATTATATAATCAGTTATTTTTCAACCATAATGTTTTCAATCTGAGCAATTTTTTTTGGATTAAAGCTGACATGAATTCATAAAAGCTTTTGGTCGCCATATTAGTTTCGATCGCTCCTCTACTGCCACTGGGGTATATATACCGGTTGTGAAAGTTACGGTCGGTTGCTTTCCGATCGAGGCATTCAGGTTGCATGGACGTCTAAATGCATGAACTACACATTGAAGTAAAATGATGTAAAGAATAAAGGAAACAACAATCAAAGAAATACAAAATATATTTATTCTTTGAACGAATTTTCAAGGTATCCGTATTATTTTGCAGACAGTGCTGCCCTTCTTCGCATGCACATCGAACACGTGTGATGTTTATACAGAGTGCCAAACGTCTGCATCTTTTTTAAAACCCCGGCGGCACTACATCCAACACAGTAGCTAAACGTTAGTAAATCCAAGAAAATAACAACGTAACATCTTGTCCATCCGTTCCTACAAAATGCCCCGTTTCTAAAATCCATGCGATCATTGAGTGACATTGACATTGCTTGATCTGCCACAGTGTGTGGTTTGCGCATGTGCGATGTTATAACATACATGTACACAAGAAAACGGTCTACAATTTCGAAGAATTTTTGAAGTATCTGCGCCTGGATTTCAGTCTGTCTTGTTTCGTCGTTTACTGGATATTCCTTGCCAGTGCAGGGGTTGTCATATTACTTTTGTTCAAAACGCGTTTCTACACGTCTTTTCGTCCAATGTAACGTGTTCGGGTGTATGAAATTCCTGAATGCGGTGAAGCATGAATGGTGCTCTCGGCCTTATATAGGGGGTGTGTAGCGATGAGCAGAACAATAGAAATCGACAACTAATATGGCGGTAGTGGGTGATAAAAGGGAAATAATGCGTATTTATGAATTCATGTCAGCTTTAAGAACTGAAACACATCTTCACCAATTCGGCTGCACGCTTCTGCACAAGATCTATAAACTCCTGTCCTCTTTTTTGTCGAACAAATGGACAGTCTTTGAACCATCTGGCATGTTCAACCTTAAAGAATGAAAAAAAACCCCTCCAATTTTATAAATAGTTTCTATTTATCGTATAACAAATCTTATTTTATTAGCTTTTTAAGTATATATATATATATATATATATATATATATATATATATATATATATATATATATATATATATATATATATATATATATATATATATATATATATATAAACACAAAAATAAGTCCAATGCTCAAACAACTTTTATCGATAGCGCTTTCGCCCTACCGGGCTCTTTAGTAGATTTAAAAAACAAAGTAAACAAGAACATTATGACGTTAATCTCGTGACGTTAGGTAGGCAACGTTATACAAACAAACTGTTGAAGACGTGATTATGACGTCAAAACATAGTGACGTCAAAACATTGTGACATCAAAACATTATACAATGCATAAAATGAGTCAACACAATTATAATGATAAAATTCCAGTGTCTTTTGTACATAATTATATACATGTATATATATGCAGATGTTAAAAATACAAAATATTAAGAATTTAACTTAGGTTTAAACAGTTTAACAAAATGATTTTCTTTAGCTTTACGCAATTGTTTATTCTTTCACTTTATAAAAAGGGAAAATATAAAACATTCCCTTTCCGCATATATCGAAATGGCCGCTGCATGGTGAGTTCCTCACAGATGGGTCTCTAATCTGCTGCTTGTGGACGCGCACTCTATCTGCGAGTTTGGTTCCAGTTTGTCCTATATAGTTGTCACCACAAGTAGGGCACGTCATGCAGTAAATCAGGTTCTTGGATTTGCAATTCATTGTTGAATTAACGTTGAAATGCATACCGTTCTTGAACATTATGGATGGGTCGGTTTGTAGAAAAGGACAAGTTGCTAGAAGATGGCTAGAAGATTAGGCAAACAATTATGGAAATGCAATGATGAAAAGTCCTGAACGTCGTAAACGCGGGATAAATAATCACCATCGTCAGAAACCTAACATCAATTCTCTTCAACAAAATGAAAACAACAATCAGAACTCTCATTCAAGACGCGAAATACCTTTGCCTCGACAAAAACAATGGCGAAACAAAGAAGTCAGACGCAACAATTACAGTGAAAACAACGACATACAGGGAAAGAAAAAATGTGAAACACAAAACAACAGCAGAGACGGAAATAGGAGAAAATCAGATCACTTCGATCAACCTAAGCAAAATACCATTCAATCAAAGAAAAACAAACCAACAACGAAGTGATTCTTTTTTGTGGAGAGGCCAGTTTCACAAACATCGCATGAAAACGTTTCGCTTCAAACATCTCTAGAAGAAATGGCACATGTGGACCCCATAATAATTAATATTTCTCTGAGAAATTTCTCTACACATGAGATAGAGCTACTTAAAAGGGGTCTTAAATTTACTCCAACTCTTAAAAAGAACGACGTGGATGTTATCAAAGATACCGAAGAATTTTGTAGAAAACTCAGACTTAGAGAGTTTTTTCAAAACTCGGAAAACAGCGATGAATCATTGGTGAGAAATAAAAGTAATTTTAAACCCAACTCAAACAGAAACAAACAATTAGAATATTATATCAATTGCTTAAAAACCGCTTCTCAAATAAACCAGACGGATGTCCGTGTACGAGATAACATCACAATATTAGAAAGAAAAGCATAAGAAAATATTAGAAGTGATAATACCATTATCATAAAGGGAGCGGACAAAGGCGGAGCAATCGTCATCATGGATAAAGACCATTACAAAGAAATGGTACTAGAACAATTAAATGATATACATTTTTACCAAGAACTATCATCAAACCAAGACAGCAAAACCATGTCTAAAATTAAGAAATATGTTACAAAGTTTTCTAAAAATCTAACAGACAAAAAAGAAGATTTTCTACTCAACTTCGAAGTGAAAACCAGTAACTTTTACGGTTTACCAAAAATCCACAAGTCGAAACAAATTCAAACTGGAATACAAAACTTATGTGAACCTTATATTAAACTACCGCGTCCAACAGACTTGAAACTTCGTCCAATCGTGGCTGGTCCTTCCTGTCCAACACAAAGACTTAGCAATTTCCTAGACATTATACTTAAACCGCTCTGTAAATTAATACCGAGCTATATTCGGGATGACATGGACTTTTTAAATCATATACCAAATACCGTCAAAGATAATACACATCTAGTGAGTTTCGATGTAACTAGTTTATATACAAACATACGTCACAACCTGGGCGTTTAGGCCATTGACTACTGGATAAACAAAAATGAAAGCATTCTACAATCAAGATTTTCGAAAGAATTTATTCTTGAGGGAATTACACTCGTACTGGAAAATAATCATTTTTTCTTTGATGACAAATATTGTCTACAGACAAAAGGAACAGCCATGGGAACAAAGGTTGCCCCCACTTACGCCAATTTGGTTCTTGGTTACCTCGAAGAAAAACTTACGTCAGAGTGCAAAACATCTTTTGGAGAAGAATATGCCCTATACATCAAAAACAACTGGAAACGCTACCTAGACGATTGTTTAATTTTTTGGACGAAATCACTGGACGACTTACAACATTTCCACAAAATTCTTAATTCTCTACATGACAGCCTACACTTTACAATAGAAATTAGTGAAAAAGAATTACCCTTTTTGGACATTTTAGTGATAAAAGAGGGAATGAAAATTATTACGGATCTTTTCAACAAGAAGACAGATTCTCACCGATATTTGATTTTTGATTCATGTCATCCTTCTCATACAAAACGAAACATCCCTTTTAATATGGCCCGGCGAATCTGTACTATCGTTGTAGATGAAGAACGGAGGAAAACAAGACTGTCTGAACTTAAAACATTTCTTACTAGACAAAAATATCCTATACAGCTCATCGAATCAGCAATACGTAAGGCGACAGAAACACCGATTGCAGAACTTAATTAATTAAACAACGTGAGGAAAGCAACAATACCAACATTCCTTTTGTTCTCACCCACAACCCGAGGCATCGCAACATGCTTAGTTCAGCCAAACAGTTTTTCCCTATTCTACAACAATCGGAAAACTTTCAAGAACTGATCCAGCCTAATGATATACTTCACAGCAGACGGCAACCTCCAAATCTGAAGAACATTCTTACCAAAGCCAAATTCACTTCAAACCCCGTAAAACCAACTGTATCTAAATGCGAGGATCCACGATGCGGGACTTGTCCTTTTCTACAAACCGGCCCATCCATAATGTTCAAGAACGGTATGCATTTCAACGTTAATTCAACAATGAATTGCAAATCCATGAACCTGATTTACTGCATGACGTGCCCTACTTGTGGTGACAACTATATAGGACAAACTGGAACCAAACTCGCAGATAGAGTGCGCGTCCACAAGCAGCAGATTAGAGACCCATCTGTGAGGAACACACCATGCAGCGGCCGTTTCGATATATGCGGAAAGGGAATGTTTAATATTTTCCCTTTTTATAAAGTGAAAGAAAACAATGAACAATTGCGTAAAGCTAAAGAAAATCATTTTGTTAAACTGTTTAAACCTTATTTAAATTCTTAATATTTTGTATTTTTAACATCTGCATATATATACATGTATATAATTATGTACAAGAGACACTGGACTTTTGTCATTATAATTGTGTTGATTCTCTTTATGCATTGTATAATGTTTTGACGTCACAATGTTTTGACGTCACTATGTTTTGACGTCATAATCACGTCTTCAACAGTTTGTTTGTATAACGTTGCCTACCTAACGTCACGAGATTGACTTCATAATGTTCTTGTTTACTTTGGGTTTTTTTTTTACTGAAAAGCCCGGTAGGGCGAAAGTGCTATAGATAAAAGTTGTTTGAGCATTGGACTTATTTTTGTGTTTATTCATCCCCGGTACCAAGAAAAAAGGATTTATTGAAAATATATATATATATATATATATATAATCCAAAATGAGTGAAAGGTGATATCACACAGTATAAATAATCAAAAAAGAAAAAGAAAATGAACAGTTCCAAAGTTTCTATTCACTATATATATATATATATATATATATATATATATATAAGAAAACAAGCAACACTAACTGCAAAACATAAGCGCTTTCATTGTTAAAAGTCTTCAGACGTTTTACAGTCGTTAAAACTATGACGTAATTACGTTACCTAGTGATAACGACAACAATAATACTATGACGTCATAATGCTTACTGAAGGAAACAATCATAAAATAAAGTTATATAGCGTAATATACAGTAAAACAAAATCAAAGACGATGAAACAGTTTATATCAAACTATTTAAAAAAGGTTTTAGTGACTTTATAAACTGTTTTTCTTTTTCCCTTCGTTCATTTGCATTGTCAGTATAAAGTTTATAAAACGCAAACAATGAAAATTGTCCGTGGCCACAAATATCAAGATGTTCATTAAGTTTAATTTGTCTGTACTCGGGTTGATTGACGTGTTGTTTGTGTATACGAATACGGGTGCGTAGGGTTGTTCCAGTTTCTCCTATATAAAATTCGTTGCATCCGCTAAACGTAATGTTGTATATAACATTTTTAGAGGCACAAGACATGTTCGCATTAACAAAAAAGTCCTTTTCCCCGAACTTGAACGATTTCCCGACTTTAATATATTGGCAAGTTCCACAGCGGGGATCGTTACACTTGCTGACAGCATAAGATTGACGTTGAAAAGAAGACTTGCAAAGTATCCTTTGGAGATTTCTGGGTTGTCTTTTACTGTTAATGAAGTTGTATTTTTTTCAGCACTTCGGACATTTTTTCATCAGTTTGTAGAATGTTGTTAAGTTGACGTACGACTGGAATAATATTAATACCATTCGGATTATGCGTATTTACGAGTGGTAATATCTTTATATCAGAGTTGTTATTTTCAGGGGGATTAATAAGGTTTTCCCTGGTCAGTGCTATGCCTTTTTGATACCATCGTCTATGATTCCTACTGGATAACATTGTTTTATCAGGCTTGCTTTCAATTCATGTAAACGTTCATTTCTTTTTTCGTTGTCGCTAAGTATGGTACATTCACGCCTTGCTAAGTTGTATGGAATTGCGCGTTTAGTATGGCCCGGATGGAAAGAACTGAAATAAAGGTACTGATGGGTATCTGTTGGTTTGTAATACATGTCGGTGGTTATATTTTCCCCGCATTTAGAAATGAGCACAACCAAAAATGGAATACAGATCGCACTTTCATCTAGCGTAAAGTTGATGTTTGGATCCAGATTATTTACAATGTCTAAAAAGACTGTTAAATTGGCGTCGCTCTCGTTCCAGATGATAAAACAGTCATCAAGATATATATCTTTTCCATCCATTTTTTATATTTTGTGCGGTTTGATGGCTAAATTGCCTTCTAGCTTTTTCATACATTTTCTCTTCCAAGTATCCTAATGTGAGGGTGGCATAAGTAGGGGCCATTTTAGTCCCCATGGCCGTTCCTTTAAGCTGCAAATAATGTTTGTCGTTGAAAGAGAATGTGTTGTTTTTAAGGATTAAACTGCTTGCCTCCAGGATAAACTCTCTGCTGAAACGGCTATTGATATTTTGTGGATATTTATTGATCCAGTATTTGAGGGCATTGATACCGAGATCTGTGGTTATGTTTGTATACAAATTTGTTACATCCATAGTGACCAACTTTGCACCTTGCTTAACTTTATCTGGTAAATATCTCAGGAAATCAAGATCATCTCGAACATAACTTTTTACTTCTGAGCATAAGGGCTTTAGTAATATATCCATAAGATGACTCAGTCGTTGTGTTGGAGCGTTAGGTCCTCCGACAATAGGTCTTAATGTCAGATCTTCCGGTTTGATACAAGTAATATATGCATAAGTTTGCATGTTGATGGCATAAGTAATTGTTTTAGACTTATGTATCTTAGGAAGTCCACGCGGGGGTGTTAAGGAAACAAATGTAATCTGAGTTGCGTGTAATTCCGTGAAATCACAAATCTTAGTTATTATGTACATATTCAAATATCTAAGCAACGAAATGTAGATCAAAAACGAATAAAAAATACTGAAGACAATTGTTTTCCAGAAATTAGTTTGTGTTACGTAGATTTACACATTGATGACGTCATGACTAACAGTTGAATGTCGTGTGAATTTGATCGGAAAGCATTGTAAACATATTTAAAATATAATAATCTAAGAACTCTAATAAAGTATTGTGGTGTGATTTATTGAGAATTGAACATAAGAATACTGGGGGAGATGATAGTTTTATCAATCATTCGCTTGAAGGTATGTAAATTTGCTTTTATTTCTTGGCCAGGCTTTCCTTTGTTGTTGTTTACGTTGTAAAAATCCGACTAAAACAACACTACCCCGTATATATTGAACTTAACATTTTATACGTATCGTTAGTTTGATCAATGCTTAAATTGAAAAGTGCTGCTAGAATCCCATGTTGTGTGTTGTTTTGATGCAATTTGCCGTTTTCCGTGCAATCTATTTAAAAGTTGGGAAGGTTTTACTAGAGCCGGATAAATAACTTTTTTATAAGGACAAACATAGAATTCTAGCAGCGGTTTTGATTAAACTGAGATGTTTTGCTTTCACTTGGTATGCTTATTTTATTTTGGAAACCGCGGGGTAGTGTTGTTCTATCTCATTTTATGTTAAGGAATATACGGAAGCTATTTATAGTTGGCACGTGATAATGTACATATGTGGCAGTAATGTACTACCCGATTTTATTGCACTGACATCTATTTTAAAGGATAATACTAAGTTTTTGGTCTTATTCAAAATAACTATTTAACTTCACGATTTTGAATATAACAGTCAAAATAAGACGCTAAATTGCCCTTATGCTTCCTTAACACCCCCGCGCATAAAAGACACTTTCCCGGAAATCAAAAACCGTTAAAAAAATCCACTTCTTTGGTTGTAATATTGGAGGAAGTCTGGTGGTCTTTAAGTAATCGTTTCACTGTTTGAATGGTTTTCGTATCATTGTTCTCAGCTATCCTTGCAAAAGGAAGCTACCAAAATTAAACAGAAAATGAGAGCAGAATGGTGTAAAAAGTTGAATTTAGGAAAACAAGTATATTGGAAAAAAATTAACAATTCTAATGATGCTGAACAGTATGAAAAATGGCTAAATCAGGAAAATGCAACTCTTCCGCGGAAATATAGAATTACAAGCATTCGCGGAGAACCTGAAGAACAAACACAAATTAGAGTCAATGTTGCTGTAGAGAGAGTCAAAGGGGAAATAGAGAATTACTGCGTATGAGGTCAGGTATTTCTAAACAAAAGGTCGCAAACATTGACGAGCAAATGATAGTAGATTTAAAGACAAAAGCAACAGGCAGAGTCTTAGAAATACTTCTGAGTATGTGGAAATTAGACTGTGAGAAAGAAGAAAAGAAATCAGTGGACCGTTGGCGGTACAAAGACATTTGGTTATTAGATTTCGTAAGGAAATATGGCAATAGTTGCATAAAAGAAAACGCACCGAAACAAGTCAAGAGAAATGAAAACACAAATAAACCAAAACCAACATATCAATCAAAACCCAGCAAACTAAGCTATGCTAAAATCACGTCTAAATCTCATAATGCTCCCGAAGTGTTGGAAAATAATGCGCAAACTAACTTGTTTCCACCGCAAATTGCCGATCCTAATAAACGGAGGAATACAAAAAATAACCAACACCATGGGCGAAAATCTCCGTTTGAAAGGAATTCGAATGCCAACAGAAACACATTTTATCAACCACTGATAAGAAAATCAGTAGGAAAAAGACCATTTCCGCAAAACAGATATAATGGCCAAAACGATGGGAATTCTTATCATTCATCCGGGAATTTATTCAAGAGGAATGGAACGACCTACATCGGCAGAAAGGCTAATCATTATTTTTTAGGAGGAAGCAAACCAAGCCAAGGCCAAAGGTATCCGAACAACCGATATCTACAAGGACAGAGGACAGGGCGGAAATAGTAGACCCCAAAGTTATTAACCTGTCAAATAGATCATTGAACGAAGATGAAATAAACTTACTTTCAAAAGGATTAAAATTTACACCAACGCCAAATGAAAGTAATCCTCAGGAATTAACTACAGACATTAAGGAGTATACTAGAAAATTAAAACTAGCCGAATATTTCCATAGTGACGACGACGAAGAAAATATAACTGAAACAAGTCTTGTCAAAAACAAATCCAACTTTAATCCTACAAAGCACTGGATGAAATATCTGGTTTCAGCGCTGCGGAAACCCTTTGGAAACTCTGCGGAAACTTAAGGTTACTTTAAGTTTCCGACAGGTTTCAGCACGGAAACTTCAAGTTTCATTAAGTTTCCGCAGTGCTGAAACTTAGGCTGTCCATGAATCCAAATGGTTTCCGCAACGGAAACTTACTGAAACTTGAAGTTTCTGCACAGTTTCAATCTCCATATACGTTTGGGATACATCACTACTGAATTCAAAATCCACTGATATTCCCAAATATTGACTGACATTGTCTGACATCCACTGTATATTCACTGTACCCTACTGTAAATCCACTGTACACCCACTGTACAGAGCTACTGTACCACACTGTATCCCACTGTACCCCACTGTACAGAGCCACTGTACTCCACTGTACTTCACTGGACAGCACTGTACCTACCCACTGACCAGCACTGTACCTCACTGTACACCACTGTACGGGGCACTGACCAGCACGGTACCCCACTGTACACCACTGTACAGGGTACTGACAAACACTGTACACCACTGTAACCCACTGTACCTATGTTTTTATAAGTTATTAATATGTTTGAACAATGAATTGAATATTTACTTTATTTGAGACCAAAATCTGGATTTGTTTTGATTCTTTCCTATTGCTTACAAGAGAGAAAATGGGCTTCTATTTCTTTAAGTTCATATATAATTACATGCGCGGTCAGGGAAAAGTCAGGGATATCATCGATTTCTCGGGGAGTTTAGACATATTTTGGATAGTTGTACAATGTAAGTTTTAAAAAATTGAATTATCTTCTGACCCCCCCCCCCCCCCCCCCGATCCTCCGATCCGTGCATGTATTAAAAACTCAGAATCCAATTATCATACGAAATATAGCAACTCATCCAATTAAAATGGGGAATTATTTATATATATTTCAATATCAATGTTTTAGTAACTAAATATTTAATTAGGTTTGGTTTTTTTACAATGAATTTAATTTAATCAATATTATCTAATAAATATTAGTTAACATGTTACATTAAAGTTTTAAAATTCAGAGAATTTAAAACAATGTATTACAATTTATAGATATAAAAAAATCCACTATATTGCTCAGCATACTGAATTTTTTTCAAAAGAGAGAAGATAGCCAACTGGTCTGGACTTTAAAATGTCTTTGAAGTTTTACTTCACAGGAAGATCAGTGAGTCAGTGTCTGTGTATAGTATACATACTTTCAGTAGATCAAAAGGTGTGAGTGTCGCAATATTCAACCTTGTAAATTGTCAGTCTGACACCTTGTTCAAGATATTATGCAATTCCCTTATGGGGTATATGTGGTCTTGAGAGTATAAAATCCAGTTGAAATATGTATTTTTAAAAATATAACATTAATGAATAAACAAAATTATCTTTATATTCATCATTTTAGACGCGTTTTTTATCATTCAAATCAAATCGGATATTATACATGTTAAATATTTATAAATCCTCCCCCCTCCCCCAGCAGTCGCTGATATCAAAATAAGTACATTGTATAGTGTTAAATTAAATTAAGAATGGAATGTGGGGATAACGAACACTGTTCAAATAATATTTCACTCTGTTACGGTACTTTAATTTATATAATTTTGAATTTTAACAATGTTCGTTATCACCAGATGTCATACATCTACATGTATCTTCTCTTGCACGGCTTAGAATGTTGTCATGATATAGTTACATAGTTTTAATAAGAAAAAATTATATCACCCCCCCTCTCTCTCTCTCTCTCTCTCTCTCTCTCTCTCTCTCTCTCTCTCTCTCTTATGTTGTAACTATCTTCCCAAATGTTTATGGAACAAGGTCAGGAAGGCATAAACACCCCCTGCATCACAATTTAATTTTAGCATCTCTTCAATTATAAGCGACATTTCAATTAATTGTGTACAGGTCGGATAAATGAGAAAAATATTTCTATTATTCAGTAATTGAAAATACGCAATTTATATTTGAATCATGTTGAATGTTTGTGACCTAATAAATTCCACGAAGATGAATGAGCATGCAACCCAAATCATGCGTATAAAATTTTCTTTTTAAAACAAACTTATGAGTTATAAAAACTGTATTTACTGGTTATACAGACAATTGGAACTTGTTGCACGAAAACGTCACTCCATTGAGAACGAACTCCATTAGTTGTCATCGTATAATGGCTGCCTTTACATTCAACATTTTAACTGGTCGTATGGTTTTTTTTACACAATTATATTTGTTAAAATTAACGTCTTAAACAATGTCGAGTGCTAAACACAATGTACCGAGTTATATTGGGGGGGGGGGGGGGGGGGGGCAGAATTACATGTAGTTTACCAACTTTTGCTTTACACACTTAGAGAAAATCCGGACGACACGTAATCGCTTCGTGTTGTCTTTAGAACAATAAGTTATTCAAACAAAGACCAATTCTAACAAATCATTTATATCTTGTGTAATATTTGCTTCCTGTGTATAGTGATTAGCAGCGTTCACGACCGCATGCGGGTAGACTTTCCAGCCCCGGAGGCTTTCACACTTCTAGAAATTAAGCCCCCCCCCCTCCTCACCTGAGATTTACCACCCGGTAAAAATGTTCGGCCTTTAAATTGATTTTTCGTTTTTATTTCTTTATTTACTGAAACCAGTATATTGGTATATTGTATCATAGCAAACAAGATAATTTCTCTCTCTCTCTCTCTCTCTCTCTCTCTCTCTCTCTCTCTCTCTCTCTCTCTCTCTCTCCATGATAACGTATACAAATATTTTAGTATTTGAATAAAGTACCACCGGTAACATGTATAGTAATGTTGACAGCGGCTAAATGTAAATGTTGGCATAAAAAAAATATTTCTAGTTACGGGATAATGTCCATGGATTCAAATGATTTGAATTGAAGTTCGTTATTGAATGATTGTCATTTAAATTCTTAATGAATGAAAGTCAACGCTAAAAAGTAATTTTTAATATCGACGATGTATTGTCTCCTTCTTTGTGTATGTCTACAGATAAAAATCTTTTGTCTGTCTTGGAACAATGAAAAACTCGGAACAAACAGAAAAAGGCGCAGACTATACACACGACCTGCTGACTGCGTCGAGGTGTGAAAACTGACCACCTGTGTATATATGTTGTAGCCTAGGTATAAATAGATGTAAACGTCAGGGAAATACACTGTTGAAACCAAAATCTGAATTTTCACTTTTGATTAAAAAACCCATTACGGTTGCCGTGTGCCTTAGGATCATAATCATTTAGAATCTGTCTTAAAAGATTTTTTTTATTTACTTACAACTAGGTATACTTGCATGTAATGCTTACAAAAGTGGGATTAATTATATCTATTTAATAGTTATTCCACACCGAGGTCAAAAATAAACAAAAATGCATTAATTTTATGAACATGATATTCATGCTTAACAAGAATCGTTTCGACATAGCACAGTACTGCAAGGGGTATCAATTTGCAAGTGGATGAGGAAAAAAAGGGGGGGGGGATGTATTATCCGTACTACATTTTATTTTTCGACTTAAAGTTTGCAGATTTTTTTTTAACCCGGGAGTTAGTTGGCAAAGATAAACTTGAGACTAAAGAAAAAGAATCGGTATGTAAAAGAAGCAGATTAATAGACAATCAATTTCTTACCCCAATCGATTTTTGATTTCTCTCTCTCTCTCTCTCTCTCTCTCTCTCACTCTCTCTCTCTCTCTCTCTCTCTCTCTCTCTCTCTCTCATGAATTTACAAGTGCTAAAAATTGAGGGCAGGAGTCAGAAAGCAATAAGCATGTTTAAATTCCCCTACGGCATCACAACCACCAGTTCCAGCATAGATTTTATAATGAACTTTTCTACGACTACATATTATACCAATACAATACAGTCAGAAAGTGATATACATGCAAGGGGTATTAATTTGCAAGTGGATGAGGAAAAATAGGGTGGGGGATGTATTATCCGTACTACATTTTATTTTTCAACTTAAAGTTTGCAGATTTTTTTTTTAACCCGGGAGTTAGTTGGCAGAGATAAACATGAGACTTAAGAAAAATAATCGGTATGTAAAAGAAGCAGATTAATAGACAATCAATTTCTTACCCCAATCGGTTTTTGATTAATCTCTCTCTCTCTCTCTCTCTCTCTCACTGTGTTTAAAATTTAAAATGCATTCTGCATTATATGTTTTTTTGCAAAATTAAAACCCAACATTTGCAATGAATTTTTAAATTTAATTTTAATAAAAAAAAAATCAACAAATGAGCTAGAAACTCGCAAGCTTTCTTCAAAATGTACCTGTGTAGTCAAGCGCGCAGTCATGATACACGGACATGTGTACACGAACAAGCATGAATATATTTTGTGGATTCAGTGTTCAATTGACTGTTTTTCAGTGGGTTAAAGCGACTCATGAGACACAGAGAATTATGACATTATCATACTTTTGTGATCGTAACATTCAATAAAGATAGACGTTAATAAATAAAACATACTAAATAAATTTAACGACCTGTTGCATTCTTCTGTCAGGTTGTATCTATGCATAATGTGAATGCTATATACAGCATAATAAAAATAAATATTGAAGAAAAAAAAATATCCTGAAGATTAAAAAATCCGATTTTTTCTCAAATTAATAGTACAGTGGCGTACAGTGGGGTACAGTGATGGTCAGTGCCCGGTACAGTGGCATACAGTGGGGTACAGTGCTGGTCAGTGCCCTGTACAGTGGCATACAGTGGGGTACAGTGGAAGTCAGTAGGACTGTAAAGTGGTGTACAGTGGGATACAGTGCTGTTCAGTAGAAATGTACAGTGGGGTACAGAGGGGTACAGTAGAAGTCAGGGAAATGTACAGTGAGGTACAGTCAATGTACAGTGGATGTCAGACAATGTCAGTCAACTTTTGGGAATATCAGTGGATTTTGAATTCAGTAGTGCATATTGTTTACAAATGGTTTCCGTGACGGAAACTTACTGAAACTTGAAGTTTCTGCATAGTTTCAACCTCCATATACAATTGGGATACATATTGTTTACAAAGGGTTTCCGCAACTGAAACTTACTGAAACTTTTTATATTTTTGCTTTCACAAAAGCTGAGCAAGGTTTCTACTTTATGTAAAAACAAAACAATTTCAAACAGTTCCAAATTTATTTTGTTCAAAAATCTGAAATTGTTTCCAATAATAAATAAAATACAGCCAAGATACAATAATGGAGAAACATCCATATGGCAATTCCCTTATTAGGGACTTTTATTTAAAAAATGATAAAATTGCACAAGAAAAAAAAACTCCCATAGAAATCTTTACATTTGTATTTTTTTATCTCGATTAAATGCCTATCAAATCTCCCTTTAAAAATGCAACAAAGGTCTTACTTTTTTAAAAATATGAATGCAATTTACAAAATAACTGCATGTACATGAATAAACAAAGAAAACTTCACTGTTACATGAACATGATACAAATTTGTTTTGAACTACAATGAATATGTACACCATAATCTATTTTTGAAAAGTCTAAAGTATTCATCTTTTAAGAGAAAAAAAATACACTACAAGATAGTAGTTGACTATAGAGGTATGACCCAGATTTGATTTGAATATGTATGTCAATAAATTCCAAAATGAGGTCAAAGTGACCCACTTACCGTGTACAAGTTGGGATAAACCTTTTTTCTTTGTTAGTAATATAATCTAATGTTTTACAATAGAACAGGATTGGATATCATTTTTTTGATAATCCATTAAGTCCAAAGTGAACTTCTCATTTCCACCCATGATGTACCAACTGATCATATTTTAATATCATAAGCTTGTCAGTATTCAATAGATGACCCAGAGGGAGATATGAAAAGCTTGTTTGCCAATAAAAAGCTAACAATGGAGCAGTCTGTCAAATCATGTGCAAAAATATGATGTACACATTTAATGAATTATGCTGATTGCAACACACTTCATTCCTGATGAATAATCTTCTTTATACACGGTTTACCTTCCTACATTTCACTACTTTACCTACATTAATATTTTTAAATCCAAGACATGAAGTAAAATATACATTGTTTATATATGTCAAGTATTACTACATGTACATGTACTTGCTTTTTGTAGCATGAATGTATAAAGTACAAAGTATCACACAGATCATTCACCTTACAATTCTCATCAATACCAGCATTTTACTTATGATATAAAAGCTAATTCCAATATTAGTTACATAACAGAGATTAAAATAAAACCCACATGGAAACAACTTTCCATGCAAGTAATTTTGTTATATAAAAATTGTAATACCTGGGGTATATGTTGTCTTTATATATTTTCATATACGACATAATTGAATATTGTTTGGTGTATTTTATCATTTCTATGACCCATGCATTCATCTCCTAATGCAGTGTTTTTACATTGGTTTCTTGATTTTTCATATATTGCTGCAAATAAAAACTATTTAAAGTTATCAATAAATGTTTAAACAAAGAAAATGGAAAAAAAAGTAGTTAACACTTTGCAAAATTTGCATTTTATTATTTTATTATTTTCTTAAATAATTTGTTATATTTGATATAACAAATTATTTAAGAAAATGAAAGTTAATATCTGCAAGGTCTAATCGATCATTTAATAAGTCAAAACCATGTGATTTTCTAAGATTCTAGCTTACAGACAGACATTGTAATATACTGGTATTTGATTTGATCATATAAAAAAGGTACTTTTATAGTTTATAGGTTTTTTGAAATGAGAATACTTTACAGTTAAAAAGTCTTGTTCTGCAGAGGTTTAGTCGGGTCGTAGAGATGTGTCCATTCGAATCAATTAGGAGTGTCCTTGGCTGTTGTTGATGTAACCTGAGTCGTAGTTTATGGAAATAGGCCTTTTTGGGGGATTTTCGAGCATTGTCCAGACCGGTGAAGCACTGGTATGATCACATCATGGTTACAGCAGACTTAGTAGTTCTGGACAGTGGTAGCATTAAAATTCTTCTTCTTGCGATGAACTTGTTCCTTTCACTGGGCTGTACTTTATGACTGTTCTATTTATCTTAAACAAGAATAATAAAGTTTCATTTAGATTTTTAAACAATAAACATTCAGCCTAACATGTGATAAAAGCATTCTGAATAAAATTCTGAATACCGAAGCTACTATGCAGTTGCCAGTTGCTGTAAAAACTATGTCATATAATGACTACAGTAGTATCTGGTTTAAAATGTTTCATTTTATATTTGAAGCAATGTTATTTTCATTTTGATTCAATTATTGTTTGTTGAACAATGGAAAAACTTATCAACAATAAGTGTGTTTCACCCCCCCCCCATCAACCTCCTTTTCAAGAACTTAGACCTGGATTCCCCACAAATTACTACAGTAAATTATAAACATCCAACACATGTATAACTTAATGGTGAAAATAATCAATTTCAAAGCAATACCTTGCGTTCACATCGTCCAGCTGGTCAAAACATTCACTCAAATCACCGAACAGAGGTTGCAACTAATCACCGGAAACATTGACTTTGTATGCTGTCAATGCTGAAAAAGAAAAACGTGAAAGATTTCATTTTCCGGATTTAATTAATAATTATTTTTTTAATATTTACGTTACATTTAGAGTTTGTAAATTGTATAATGTGCGAAAGATTCATTGTTCGTCTTGTTTACCAACCAAGCATTCATATATTAGGGACGTTTATATAATTATATCTATATGTGTATACCCTGGATAATCTTGATTATAATGCATATAAAGTTGGTTAATGGTTAACTTGGTCAAAACGTATATTTTAAAGAGATACGGTAATAAAACTTAAAATGCCGTACCAAGTTTGAAATATTGACGCCATCTTGATTTGATGGCGCGAGATCTCGTTTACAAATGAGAGATAAATTAGAGCCTTGAGAATGTTATTGGGAGTATCCATACTGTGAATTAAGTTACCTTGACATGAGTTCTTCGTTCCTGCATTATCTCCTTGTTGCAGAGGCTATTAATGCTTCTCAATTCTCCATTTTACAACAGCACCTTCTTCCATTTTAACCTTCGCTCGGTATCATAAAGTGCGCCAATACTGACCAATCAGAACCCGCTAAATCTTGGAAAAGTGCATCTTGGGATAGTTTAAAATGAATAATGTTTAATCAAAATTATCATTTTTTACCGAATTGTATACCTTTTACATGTATATTTATTTTAAATAAGAACTGTCGGAGTCAGTATTTCCTGGTTAAATACGACAAAGTACAATTGTATTTGTAACACGTGATTAACAAAAAAAATGGCCGACCGTTTGTTTACAAATGTCTAATGAAATTAAAAAAATTCTAATGAGACATATGTATCAGATTTTGTCTTTAACTATATTTTATTTACATGTACTGATGATTTTGCCAAACTAAATATGATAGAGCCATATATAGTTTACTGACAAGTTAGTCTTGACTTGTCCAATTTTCTCCGCGATTCAAAGCACGGTCATATTCTTATTCAAAATATAGAGGTGTGAAAATATATTATGTTCATCACAGAGCAGGTTCTGCATGAACACACAGAAATCACAAATATAATTAGATGCCGATCAATTAACGGGGTCCGATTAACAGCGTTCACCCGTACGGTAAATTTACAACTACGATGAATATTGATGGCAATTATTTTACAGTTACACATGTGCACTGATTGGTCGCATACGATGAACAGTACGTTAAGAATACTTATGAAATTAAAATACAAACGCGTTAAACAAGCCGAGAGGTAAGACGTACACTTCGGACTGATATATAAACAACATATAATTTTAATTATTTGGTATACTTCCTACATCAAATGTATACGAATGTATAATCAAATTTTAAAAATGGGATTAAAATCACGTGCACCACATGGCTAGTGCTGGATTTTAAACTGATTTTGTAATATAACGTATAACTTCAGTTAACCATTAGGCACATAGCCCCCCCCCCCCCTCACACTTTTTCTCGTCGGAAATGTAATTGTTCCTAAATTTACCTTGAAAGATTGAGAAGTTGGAGTAATAGGCATACTAGCAGCACCCCCCCCCCCCCCCCGACACGGATTAGGAATTTCCTGATTTTGGGAGAAAAATTTTATTTTCGGAAGTATATAGTATAGGTATACACCCCCCCCCCCCCCCACGGATTAGGATTTTCATGATTTTGAGGATTAGTCTAGCCCCCCGCCCCCACTTTCAATTTGCTTCCGACGCCAGTGAATCATGATACAGTCATACATGTAGTAAAGTCTGAAATGCATGTAAATAATTAGACAATTATTATATTAGACTCAAACTCCAAGTGGGTTTTACTTGTTATTATCAACTGTAGAATTTAAAAAAAAATCCTGTGTACATGTGTTGGCGTGGTATTAAAAAAGAAAAGAATTAGCTCTAAACTTCCAGGACTGAGGTTGTACGAATATTTGGTATGATTTGTAAAAATTTACAACGACTTTACCTTAATTTGTTTGCTTAATTGGTTACTGTACCTAAAGGTTCATTCAAATGATATAACTAAAGGATTTAAGAAGGAGTCTTACAAAATAGGTATATTAATTTATTGAGTGTATTAAGTAAAATACTTCTTCATACACTGTTTGCGATATACAACTAGCTAGATTTTATTTACTAAATAATTATAATTTACTTATCAGTTTTACTAACTCAGGTACACACAAATTGAAAAAAAAATCCTGCCGGGCTCCAGTTATAAACTCACGCTTCGTACTGTGTATATGTTATGTAACAGTCTTTTGTTCACTCCTGACAGAAAAAACCCTGCAATCCACACAGAATATACAGGAAAATAGCAGAGGAGATCACCTGGACAAAGAATGTATACACATGTATACACGTGCCCGAGTACCTAAGATTAATGATTTCATCATATGCATTAAACAAGATAAGACATCAGTTTTTCTTTTCAAATTCAATTAATTACTTAGTAACTTAAAGGTTCTCAATCGCCTTATTTTCCACATTTGAAGATAGTTACATGTATACATATAGTTTCAGTCACGCTGAAACCTTACTATACATTTTAGTATGTACGGATTCATTATCACTAGGCTAGAATTAAACTTAAACCTGTTGCAAATAAATGATATCACTATTAAACTCAAATCAATTTTAGTAATAGTTTCAGCAATGCGTAAACCATTTGGAATCTTAACTTAAAGTTTCAGCATACTGAAACCTAGCGGAAATGTTCTGAAACTGATTGATATTTCCATAATAATTTACACAACTTTTCACACGATTCAAATTTAGTTTCCGCATTGCGGAAACCATCAGGAATCTTAGACTAAAGTTTCTGCTGACTAAAACCTAACGGATGCTTGCTGAATCGATATAATGGTTTCCGCATTGCGGAAACTTTTCATGAAACTTCAACTTCAAGTTTCAGCAAGGTTTCCATATAGTTTCAGTTTTGCTGAAACTTGATTTTTCATCCAGTGAAGGGAAGAAATGCTCTCCTAGATACAGTGTGTGATACTCTTGAAAGTTTATCAACTGAAGATAACACCCCTAAAAATAAAAGACAACATAAATTTAATAAAATCAGAAGAAAATGCTATCAAATCGTTGCTCAATGACGATTCTATCGTAATCACAGAGGCGGACAAAGGAGGAGCAGTAGTAGTTATGGACGCAGAGTACTACAAAAATAAAATACTGAAGATGCTTAACAACAACGATTTTTATTGCGAAACAGCTGAGAACAATGATAAAAAAAACATTCAAAAAGTGAAACGATTACTTAAAGACCACCAGACTTCCTCCAATATAACAACCAAAGAAGCGGATTTTTTAACGGTTTTTGATTTCCGGGAAAGTGTCTTTTATGGACTTCTTAAGATACATAATTCTAAAATAATTACTAATGCCATCAAAATGCAAAATAATGCATATATTACTTGTATTAAACCGGAAGATCTGACATTTAGACCTATTGTGGGAGGATCTAACGCTCCAACACAACGACTGAGTCATCGTATGGATATATTACTAAAGCCCTTATGCTCAGAAGTAAAAAGTTATGTTCGAGATGATCTTGATTTCCTGAGATATTTACCAGATAAAGTTAAGCAAGATGCAAAGTTGGTCACTATGGATGTAACAAATGTGTATACAAACATAACCACAGATCTCGGTATCAATGCCCTCAAATACTGGATCAATAAATATCCACAAAATATCAATAGCCGTTTCAGCAGAGAGTTTATCCTAGAGGCAAGCAGTTTAGTCCTTAAAAACAACACATTCTCTTTCAATGACAAACATTATTTTCAGCTTAAAGGAACGGCTATGGGGACTAAAATGGCCCCTACTTATGCCACCCTCACATTAGGATACTTGGAAGAAAAATGTATGAAAAAGCTAGACGGCAATTTAATCATCAAACCGCACATAATATAAAAATTGGATGGAAAAGATATCTTGATGACTGTTTTATCATCTGGAACGAGAGCGACGCCTATTTAACAGTCTTTTTAGACATTGTAAATAATCTGGATCCAAACATCAACTTTACGCTAGATGAAAGTGCGATCTGTATTCCATGTTTGGATGTGCTCATTTCTAAATGCGGGGAAAATATAACCACCGACATGTATTACAAACCAACAGATACCCATCAGTACCTTCATTTCAGTTCATTTCAGTTCTTGCCATCCGGGCCATACTAAACGCGCAATTCCGTACAACTTAGCAAGGCGTGTATGTACCATAGTTAGCGACAACGAAAAAAGAAATGAACGTTTACATGAATTGAAAGCAAGCCTGATAAAACATTGTTATCCAGTAGGAATCATAGACGATGGTATCAAAAAGGCATTAGCACTGAACAGGGAAAACCTTATCAATCCCCCTGAAAATAACACCTCTGATTTAAAGATATTACCACTCGTAACAACGCATAATCCGAATGATATTAATATTATTCCAGTTGTGGTAGAACAGATTTATTATTATCTATTTCATATGTAATTATTCGTTTTTGGATTTTCTATTTTCGTTTTGTGCAGTTCATCCTTAAATATTATTCATCTAAAGTTTTATTGCGCGCGTATGGTTCTTTAATTTCATTGGTTCATATTATTATCCAATAAATTTGATTCTCTATTAGTATAAGTAACCGTTCACCCTAAGTCCAATTGGGCAGTATTTCATTTTAACGATGTCGGACAATCCAGTGTATATCAGCTGCATCTTGTGGTATGTTAATATTATATTTAGTTATATATTTCTTTACTACAATGATAGTGATTAGGGCATATTATTTTAATTGCAAGGGTTATACTTTATCGTATTTTTGCAGTTAATCTTGCCATTGTAATTTCTGAAACTTGATTGTAAGTTCTAATATTAAATTGCTACAATACATGTTTTACCATATGAATGAATACTGAATTAACGGTTGCATTTTTGTCAACGAATTATCGAAACTAAAACATATTGAATGTACACGTAAAATTGTATTTTGTCTAATCTATTTTTCTTTGTTTATAGGTCAATGCTTTAAAACGTTTAATAAATCTGTTAAACAAAACGGCTGTCTTTTTGAATTCCTTACTGCTCGGTTTCACAGTCGTACGTCAACTTAACAACATTCTACAAACTGATTAAAAAATGTCCGAAGTGCTGAAAAAAATTACAACTTCATCAACAGTAAAAGACAACCCAGGAATCTCCAAAGGATACTTTGCAAGTCTTCTTTTCAACGTCAATCTTATGCTGTCAGCAAGTGTAACGATCCCCGCTGTGGAACTTGCCAATATATTAAAGTCGGGAAATCGTTCAAGTTCGGGGACAAGGACTTTTTTGTTAATGCGAACATGTCTTGTGCCTCTACAAATGTTATATACATCATTACGTTTAGCGGATGCAACGAATTTTATATAGGAGAAACTGGAACAACCCTACGCACCCGTATTCGTATACACAAACAACACGTCAATCAACCCGAGTACAGAAAAATTAAACTTAGTGAACATCTTGATTGTTTATTTTCAATTTTCAGTTTTTGCGTTTTATGAACTTTATACTGACAATGCAAATGAACGAAGGGAAAAAGAAAAACAGTTTATAAAGTCACTAAAACCTTCGTTAAATAGTTTGATATAAACTGTTTCATCGTCTTTGATTGTGGTTTACTGTATATTACGCTATATAACTTTATTCTATGATTGTTTCCTTCAATAAGCATTATGACGTCATAGTATTATTGTTGACGTTATCACTAGGTAATTACGTCAAAGTTTTAACGACTGTAAAACGTCTGAAGACTTTTAACAATGAAAGCGCTTATGTTTTGCAGTTAGTGTTGCTTTTTCTCTTTATTCATATTTTTACCGGATACTGAGAAAATACTTTTGTGATTTGGATATATATATATATATATATATATATATATATATATATATATATATATATATATATATATATATATATATATATATATATAGATTTAATTTTACTATGGAAAACAGTTTTATATAATTTTAACAAGATTGATCATAATATACTAGTAGCTTTCTGTATTTGTCGATCCTTTTGTATGCCCCTGTCCAAATTGCAATCTTCAAAACACACTTTAGTTGATTCTATGTACTAAGTAACCTTTTTATCCGAATGTCCAATTTCTTTTATTTTAGTCGGTACCTTTTGTTTTTGTTTATTTGTCATTTAGTATTGTGCCGCCCAATGCCGAAATTTTTCCGGAAATACAAGTTATTGTTTTAATTTTACCTTGATCATTATACGTTTTCAGTACGTTTTGATATACATGTGCTCCTTGTTTATCGTAAACGCACTTCGATTCGTTCCAGCGCGGAGTAAGTGTGGTTTTGATTTTATTATTACATAAAGTATCTTTCCGAAAGTATATCTTAAATGGTTAATGTCAGGATTATTGTCTAAGTGGTGTTTAGTTATTCACTGCTTCCGATTTTCCTAGTCATAGTCTGTATTAGTTTACATTGTTTCTAAGCTAAATATTTTACATAACTAGTCAATTAATGTCTGATGTGTATATTTACAATATAAGGGCTTCGTATATTACAGTTTATTATATTCATGATTTCTGAACTAAAATTTAACTTACTTTATAGTGCAATGTGTACGTAATGTAAATTGTTACCACGTTTATGTTTGAACAAGATATTAAGTATCTCTTTTGTATGTTTCAGTTTTTCACCATATATCTAATAAATAGTTAACTTACTGAATTGAGTCAGTACACAGAGGTCTCTCTCTCTCTCTCTTCCTCTCTCATTCAATTCATTATTTGAGTCCTTGACGTTTTATAATGGTACATAGCATCAAAGCGCTGTTTGTCAGTGTATCTGTCGTTCTTAACCATTTCTGTGCCACAGGGCCTATTTGGGCCTATTTGAATATCTACGTTAAATGCCACAGGGCCTATTTGGGCCTATGGCAATTTGAAAAAATATACATTAAAATAAAAAAAATATTTAATATATTCAGGTTCTGTTTTTTATTATTGATTTGTATCAATATACATCGAATGATGTATGTGTTTAGTGAAATGCTGCTGATAACGTCACAACGTAAAAAAATGACATCATAATAATAATGTCACTACGTCACACAGCGCCAACTCGTTGTCTGCGTTTTACCATGGCTGGCGTATGGTTTTTGTGAATAGATCGCCAGGACTTTTCCGTCAGAACCGGAAAATAATATCTGTCCTAATGCACAACCTGGACCAAAGGAAATGCCCCCTCCCCCACAAAAGCAAGACCAATCTTACTTTCTCCTACTCTGCCATATAAACCTTGGGCTCGTTTAATATAACTGACTTTTGACTAAAATCTATCTAAGACCAAAACTTTTCATAAGATCTCATCATAACTCATAAAATTGTCATATCTTAGGATAACCTTATAAACTGTCAATATACAGGTCTTAAGTCCAATTTGAACATGGCGAAAGCTAATACTTTAGTCCGCCACCGAAGGACAAGTATAATTCGAGTGTGCGCGACTTTTTTAATTTCATCCTGCCGTTAGTGCTGATTAAAAAAAATCAAATAAAACACATCGGTATTATCCATGAGTATTTTTTCTAAATTTAAAAAATAAATCGGGTAAAAAGCTACTACAAACAGCATCGATCTCTGGTATTGTATAAAATGCAGGAAATCGAGAGAAAATGAATCGCTTGAAGGAGACCGTGTGTCTTTTTTTTACTTAGAAATATTGACAGAGCACCTAAGGAAGCATGTGCTTTATATATATTTTTTTCATTCAGAGTTAATTAATGAACAGCAATATAAACTGCGATATGCCAAATAAGGAGGAATGGGGCACTGAAAAAATTACTTTGATATGATCCTAGAACAAAATTTGAGCCAGATAATCAACATTAGACGAATTCAATCTGGTGACATTTTACTGTAGTTTTCGTGCATGTGAAAGAACAAAACTGAATCTTTGGACAGAAAAACAAGAAATGCATGTAATAACTTATTTGGATATAATGGTGATGCTTCTTCGATCGTGTTCGAGATAAAGGCTTCAGTGCACCCCCCCCCCCCCCGCGTGCGCGCTTCAAGTCCTATTGATACCTTTTTCGTATCTTCTGTCTCCTTCTTCAGAGCATTCCAAACAGAGACATTCTTTCTTGAAACTAAATTTCAACCGTGTCTCTAAAATTGGACACCGCACATCATAGACATTTAATTTGATTCTGTCCGCATGGACTTTCAAGTCATTACCTGTTTTATGGTCACAAAGAGCATCTTCTGTGTGTACAGACGCAAATATAACGGTAAACGAAGGAAAGATTTCTAGGACTGTAATATATTTTATGAAAATACTTTTTATTCTTTCAGTTTATGTATAATTTTAGTATATAAAACGTATCAATGTTTTAATCACAAAATTTTATCATTATTATATTTTAGACAACTCAGTTGGTTAAGCGGATTTAATCACTAAAACAAACTGTAAAACCACAAGTTGGTAAAAAAAAATTCCTTAGCTCGAATCGAGATGTAGAATCGTAAATGTTTTGCATTTCATAACTGTTATATTTCATCGTATGATGATGAACTATGTGTAATCGTTAACTTTCTTAGGTCTATATTGTTTTTGATTCTCTGAATATTAGAACTATAATATAAATCACAATCCTAAATGTATCGATAAATAAGCTAAGATATTAAAGAACATTAAGAACAAAATTATACATCTTTTTCCGAGAGGTCAAACGTTTATAACTTACGATCGTGATTGTTAATATTACACGTATGATGTGGTAAAAGTTTTTACTTTGTATGGAATAAAATGTAAAAATTAAGATAGTGTTCACCTAATTTTAAAACATACAAATAATTTAAAACTACATAGTCCGATTTTTTTTGGCTATGAGAGTATCAAATATTTTTCTATACAGACCAAATCTATTAGAAATACGCCTATTTACACGTCAAGAAAAAATCCGTCTCCTTTCAAAGTTTGAATTATTTAAAAGACATAAAGTTTTTCTGTATGAGAACAGAAAACAAACAAACAAACGAACTCCATCTTGGGAATGTTTAGAAACGGAAACCGTTTGGTTTCGTTCCCGAATGATTGGGTTAATTCAACCCGCATGTGATGTATCGATTGTATACAAAACACTTTTCCAAATGTTAGTGAATAAAATGTACCGACGTTTATTTTTGATTTGAATTAGGGTCTTCCGTCTTCAGCGGAAGACCCTACTATTATTCTATTGTTTCTTTTTCACTTTTCTTATTATTAGGGTCTTCCGTTTCCAACGGAAGACCCTCTTGTTATTCTACGGTTTCTTTTTCTTTATTATTCTTTTTTTTCTTTTTCTGACTTTTTTGGAGCGCTATTTCTCAAAAACTATCCAACCGATTCGCACAAAATTTTCAGGAAAAATAAAGCATGATCGGCGCTACATTTAATAAAATTTTTAAATGATGACGTCACTTCCGGTTTCAGATATTGACGATTTTGTAAATTTTTTAGGGTCATTTTGTCCACGCATCTCCTCCGAAACTAATCAAGATAGAAGCTTGAAATTTTCAGGGATTGTAGATGAATGTATGTAGATGTACCCCCATGCTTTCAATGATGAAAATTGCTAAAGGCCTCCAAGCTCGCCTGAACCTGAAAATTGGCACCAAATTTTTTCACGAAATTTTTGCACATTTTCTGTGATATCTTTTGATGTATAAATATTTTGTTATAAGATGTAATGCAAAAGTTGTTTCAAATTACACGGGCTTTCGTTTGATATCAAGAAATAGGGACTGGCCCCTCAAATTAGGGGCCAAGAGGGCTGTAAAGTCTTCTTACAATAACTCTTTACTGAATAATAATTTGTTATTAATTATAGAAGCAAAAATGTTCATTGTTCGGCTGTTTATCTATACAGTACCATACCTAAGTCATATGTTACGTAATAAGGGGTTTAAAGGGGCCAGAATTTCAAAATTTCGATCATTAATATCAGAAAAAGGAGAAATATTTTGAAAAGCATTGTAGAACAAAAGTTGCTTAAAATAATGTTTTGTACAATATGCTACCTTAAATTTTTTTGTTCATGACCCCATTTAGGAGATAAAGGGCCGGCCCCTAAAACACATTTGTAAAGATATCCTAAGAAGGGTTAACATTTCGTGAACACTTGTTGAACAAAATATGTTTATATTTGCAAGACCTTTCATTTGATATCAAGAAAAAGGGGCTGGCCCCTCCAATTAGGGGTCAAGAGGGGTCTTAAATCTTCTTACAAGAACTGTTTACTGAACAATAATTTGTAATTAATTATAGAAGCAAAAATGTTCATTGTACAATTGTTTATCTATACAGTATCATACCTTAGTCATATATTACGTAATTAGGGGTTTCAAGGGGCCAGAAGTTCAAAACTTTGATCATTTTAAAATATCTGAAAAAGCAGAAATATTTTTTAAAAGCAATGTAGAACAAAATAATGTTCTGAACAATATGATACCATAAATGTTGTTATTAGTGGCCCCGGTAAAGAGCTAAAGGGTCGGCCCCTAAAATACAGTTGTTTAGATATCTCGGTAACGGTTAACCATTCGTTAACATTTGTAGAACAAAATATGTTTATATTAGCAAGACCTTTTATTTGATATAAAAAAAGGGCTGACCCCTCAAATTAGGGACCAGAAGGGCTATTAAGTCTTTTTATAATAACTCTTTTCTGACCAACAATTTGATAAAAGTCATAAAGCAACAAAGGAGCTTTTATTAAGCTTAATTTAAAACTGAAATCCGTTTTAAAATCGGACGATGCATTACAAAAATATTGGGATTTAAAAATTGAGTTTTCCGGAAATTTTGTTTCCACGTTCTTGGTTAAGAAAATAGTGTTATTTTAAAAGTTAAATTAACTCATACCTAAAATAATTCGGAAATTGTTAATTCGTACTTGAAGACATTCGGGATTTTTTTTTATTAAGTCGTTCTAGAAATTGTAAAGGTTTTTGTTAATTCGTTCTTGAAATCATTCAGACATTGTTAAGTCGTACTAAGAATTATTCGATTTTTTTAAAAAAAAATTTTTTTATTTTCTTTGTAGTTGGTTTTAGAACTCTGCTTCTTACAGGAGCTTCTATCTTTACTCTCGACACCACCGGAAGACCCACTCGTTGCTTTGCAACGAGCTTTGCTCTAGTTCTTTTTATTCTTTTTTTGTCTTACAAATTTTGTGCAGGCGATTTCTCAAAGATGGCTCATTCGATTTTCCTCAAATTTTGAGGGTTGATGTGTCGGTATCTGAAGTTTGTACCGCCGTTTCAATTTTTTGATAATCACTTCCGGTCGGAAGTTATCGTCCGTTTACGATTTTTAAAAGTCAATTTTGTCGGCTAGAGATCCAAAATACGAATAAAGATATAGGGCTGAAATTTTCAGTGAAGATAGACATCCACTTAATCTGTTGCAACATGGTCATAAAATCGTCCGCCGTCACTTCCGGTCGTCACCGGAAGGAAAGATAAGAAATCGTTTTTTTCAATTTTTTGCTTTATATTTTTTTTTCTAACGGGTTGATAGAGACTCTTTTACTGATTAAGAATATGTAATTTTTTTTAAAATCGATTGATGCGTTCCCGAGATATTAAGCATCAAATTCCTGAAGCGACAGTCCGATTAGCTCAGTTGTTACAGTGGTGGACATGTGCCCAGGCGACCTGGGTTCAAGCCCTGGGTGCCGACATATTTTTTTCCTAATTTTTTTTGGCGTTGATTAACAATTTAGTCTTAAAAGTGAAGGATTTTATCTCATTTACTCAAATATCGGACGGAAGACCCACTCGTTGCTCGCAACGAGAACGATCTAGTTTTTTTCATAGTCGTAATACAACTATACCCGCCTT
Organism: Magallana hongkongensis; assembly: GCA_015776775.1. Classification (NCBI taxonomy): domain Eukaryota; kingdom Metazoa; phylum Mollusca; class Bivalvia; order Ostreida; family Ostreidae; genus Magallana; species Magallana hongkongensis. The sequence goes on from CM027471.1 coordinate 116,660, forward strand.
GACCTCAGCAGCGAATTTTATTATGAGACGAAAGAAATCAATACAATTTATGTCGTTTGTTTTGTAAATAAATTGTGTAGATCACTTTTTCAGTAAAATATGGCTTAATTGACCTGGAAAACTACTGCCATGTCGATTATGATACACATACTTAGCATAGCCATCGTATAAAAGCGAACACAAAATTTTAAATGAAATCGGGCATAGCAGCTTTAAAAATTTCACGATAAGCCTATATATTATTCTATTTACGAAATCATTAATACAGTCATTTGGGGTATTTTGAATAACACATTTTATTCAACTTGATCGTAAAATATGTGTAAAAACGCATGTTTAATACAGCTCGTTGTTTTGGTCCAACAGAAAGATCATACTCGTTTATGTGCGGACCTAGAAGGTGGTGCATGGACTATTCCTTCCACCTCTTGGAAAATTCAAATTAATAAGATTACATAGCAAAATTCCCGAAATAGGCCTAAAACTCCCTCTTCAACCTTTGAAAATAAACTATCCCTCGGATACCCCCTGGAAATGTTTTCTGGATCCGCGCATGCGGTAACAATCGTACACTGTATCAATTTTCTCGCTCAATCAAGCAATAACATACAATGTAATAAGAAATGAATATTAAACAGCGTTTTCATCACACAAATTCCCTTTATTATTGTATGTCATTTCTTTTTTAAACTCTCTATATATAAACACTGGCGTCGGAAGCAAATTGAAAGTGGGGGGGGGGGGGAGCTAGACTAATCCTCAGAAATGTTGACAAGCAAAGGAAAAAAAAACCCCTAATTCCCCAAATCATGAAAATCCTAATCCGTGGGGGGAGGGGGGGGGGGGTACGTATACTTCCAACAAAAAAAGAATTAATTCTTAATTGACTCCAACTTCTCAATATTTTAATCATTTCAATGTAAATTTAGGAACAATTATGTTTCCTGCGAGAAAAAGGGGGGAGGGGGGTTGAACCCTCTATGATGCTATGTGCCTATTGGTCTAACTTTGCAAAAAAAGTGGGGTGGGGTCTAAGCCCCCCTTAGCCCCCCCCCCCCCCCCCGATTCCGACGCCTATGTAAAATAACATTGCAGGTGGTGACTGTTGAAGAGTGTCACTTTTTCATGTTTTGTACATTGCAGTGCGATACATCAAACTTTCGAAAACACGAAACGCGGGCTGGGGTGATTCGAAATACCCCCAAATGACTGTACGAGCATAAACTTGGATGGGCGTTTATGCTTGCGCGATTTCATAGGAATGATTATTAAAACGAACAAGGAATTGTTTACTAATCTAGCACAGTCATTCTTTGTCTGTCTGTCTGCGTATCTAACACACATTAAAAATCAATTCCTTTTTGCGAATTTCTTAAACTGCATCATGATTAACCTTAACAACTGCAGCCAGCAATACCCGCCTCTTGATCACTTACATATTTGCGTTATACTAATTAATTAGTTTTTGAAAATGATCCGCTATTAATGACAATGATTGTTACAAAAAAATTGTATTAATCATGCATACAGGCTATAAAACAATGTAAGTTGGTTATATAAAATCGCTTTAAAACATTTGGTGCTTTGCTTAATTACACATAAAGTTTACTGTTGATTTAATATGGTTTGTACATGGTCAGTATATCCCATACGGTGCGAGACCGAATGAAGATGTTTTAAAAATAAATGTCCACATTATTCGGGGGAAAAACTTAGTTATTGCTATTTAGACCATATACTTTCGTGATAACTATTTGATAATCCCGCCCCATCAACTGAACATTTTTAGTTCCATTTTTCACAATTTGAGGGAAACTCTGGTGTGAAAAACATGATTAAGTTTGCATTGCATGTCATAAGCTTAGTAAAAAACAAATCCTATAATGTATGATTTTTTTTTAAGTCAACCTACTTAAAGCCCCTCTCTCTCTCTCTCTCTCTCTCTCTCTCTCTCTCTCTCTCTCTCTCTCTCTCTCTCTCTTAGGAATACGATAGAATTTTTTATCGTGAAATGTATGTCTCATTTTTATGCAAACAAAGAAATAAGAGATATATGCATTAGATCTTATAGAACTAATTACAATTTCAATGATAAAACAAGAGGCCCATGGGCCACATCGCTCACCTGAGGAACAATAGGTATGATAAAATCAGCTTAATGGAGTCATAATACAAACTATCTGGACAATGTACAACAATACATGTAGATCCTGTATAAATAAAATCCATTTTCCCCTGGATATTCTTATGTTTATAATCATCAGTCCCTTTTCTAACAGGATGATTTTATAGTCATATCATATGTTGAGTATTGCAGTTTTCAAAAAGATCCTTAACAATAGTTTATATATGGGATATAAACGTACATCAACCTCTGAACCTTCTCGTGAGGCCAAAGAATTGTCCTGGGGCCAAAGTCTTAACAATTATAAAGAATCATCTGGCTGATGAGTTTCTGACAAGATTTTTAAAGATTTACCCTATATATTCCTTTGTTAAACTTTGACCCCCCCCAATTGTGACCCCACCCTACCCCTGGGGATCATGATTTTCACAACTTTGAATCTACACTACCTGGGGATGCTTTCACACAAGTTTCAGTTTTCCTGACTGATTAGTTTCTGAGAAGAAGATTGTTAAAGATTTACTCTGTTTATTCCGATGTAAAACATCGATCTCCCATTGTAGCCCTAACCTACCCCCAGGGTTATGATTTTCACAAATTTGAATCTACACTACCTGAGGATGCTTCCACACAAGTTTCAGCTTTCCTGGCTAATTAGTTTCTGAGAAGAAGATTTTTAAAGATTTACTCTATATAATCATATATTAAACCTCGACCCCCCCCCAATTGTGGCCCGACCCTACCCCCAGGGGTTATTATTTTCACAACTTTGAATCTACACTACCTGAGGATGCTTCCACACAAGTTTCAGCTTTGCCGGCTGATTAGTTTCTGAGAAGAAGATTTTTAAAGATTTATTCTATATTCCTTTGTTAAACTTCGATCCACCATTGTGGCCCCACCCTACCCCCGGGGGTCATGATTTTCACAACTTTGAATTAACACTACTTGAGGATGCATCCACACAAGTGTCAGCTTTCCTGGCCGATTAGTTTCTGAGAAGATTTTTAAAGATTTACTTTATATATTCATATGTTAAACTTCGATCTCCCATTGTGGCCCCACCCTACCCCCGGGGGTCATGATTTTCACAAATTTGATTCTACATTACCTGATGATGCTTTCACACAAGTTTTAGCTTTCCTGGCTGATTAGTTTCTGAGAAGAAGATTTTTAAAGATTTACTCTATATAATTATTCATTTGTTAAACTTCGACCCCCCATTGTGGCCCCACCCTCAGGTGAGCTAAAAAGGTTAAGTTTACAATACAATAAGTTGTTAAAGTTGGTTTCTGGAAGAACAGACTTTGAAAATTTTCTTAATAAATATTGACATTTTTTTTTACTTTTCTAATCTTTAGTTTTTAAGATCTGTGTACAAACATATAGAATTGTGAGCAAATCTCTGTATCTTGCTTATAATTTGAAGCTTAACACTCAAATATGGTTAGTAAATAGAAATTGTAAACAATTAAACACAAGAAACATGCACTACATGTAAAGAACACAATTTATTTTTTCGAAATGAATCATATATATACATGTATATACCTACATATTTCCGTCAGCGATATCAAACTCTATTTAAACTGAATAAACTCGAGAAAATGCCGAGCTTCTCAACAAAACCTATTGCATTAATCTACCATTACGCAAAAGATAATGCCGAATTACCGATAGAATGAATTGTATTTCAGAACTTTTTTATACATTAGATTTTGCTTAATTTGCGCAGGTAAACAGTTAACTGTTTGATTTATCGAAGTCTCTGTTTGATTTGATACGTAAAAATCACGAAATACAGACGATAGTTTCCAGGTTACAAAGCATAAATAATGAAAACGAAACGAAAATCAGAACAAGCTAACACCAACGTCATGTGTGAAAACTGTCAACGCATTGAAATATTTAGCCTCAATTTATTTCACAAATTCGGCACCAATATATTTTGCATGTTTCAAAAATTTCCCTTCATACGCAAACTGTTGCACAACAAGCAAATTCATCATAGTCAGATCGACCCTTTTTCGTATAATGTCATGGCTGCTTTAAACAAAGAACCTCGTTTTAGAAGTATGGAATACGAGTCTTGGTAAAATGGGTATGCAAACCCGGGCCGTGGCAAAATAAAAGCCGGGGCAGATCGGCAATCGTCAATTCCAAATACGCATTATTTTGCAGCAATATTTACAGCGAATACAAATATACTAGTCCATCAAATATCCTGAAATTTTAATGAGATTGGCAGATTAATAACTGCCAATCTTTTGTTTTGCCCTGGCCAAGTCTTGCCTACCCATTTTACCGGATGCCGAACGCGAAGCTGAAACACGCCTTTCCTTTATTATTATTTTCGAAATAACTCATATTTGAAACAGAATTAGCACTTAATTTTTGCAATTTATATTTTCCTTCCCATAAGGATAATTTATGCTAAACTACGTTGAATTTGCCTCGGTAGTTCTTGAGAAGAAGATTTTTAAAAATGCACCCCCCTTTTTCTACAGTTTCAAAGTTTTCTCCGCTTTGAATAAAGATCGGACTTTCATTTCTGCAATTTATATTCGCCCTCCCATAAGGATGCTTTGTGCTAAATTTGGTTGAAATTGGATTAGCGGTTTTAGAGAAGAAGTTCAAAATGTAAAAAGTTTACAGACGGACGGACGGACAGACAGACGGACAGACGGACGACGGACAAAATGTGATCAGAATAGCTCACTTGAGCTTTCAGCTCAGGTGAGCTAAAAATCACATGTATGCGTGGATTATAATAAAGGATTGACAGAATAAGAAAATGATTATTTTAAAAACTGCACGTATTTGTTAAAGCTTGGGTACATGCATCATTAATGAAGTAATTCATATTTTTTGAAAGACGTGGTTTTCTTTACATTTCTTTTTCATTTGGCGACGCTAAAAAAAGGAAGAAAAAAAAGAATGGCGTATAACGTCTTATTTGAAATGACAGAGAAAAAGATAAAAAGCCATTGTTTTCGATAATAACATTAGAAATTATCAATTAAACACAAAACTGCATCCCGCAACGCTAAAAAATGGTACGGCGCGTTGTGTAAGATTGTTACGTCAAAACATGAATTTGATAACGTCATGCTTGGCACTGAAGCGTAATAAAGTCTTTTTTGACGTGGCAGCGAAAGGGTTAATCTGCCATTCTGATTCTTTCTTTCAATTCATATTCGTTTTTAACTGTATAATCAAATGGTTACTTTAATTCTTTTTGTCTGTCCTAAATGTTTAGGTTAATACATTTGCAATACCTCCACTTTCCTATAAGTATAGGTTACTTACCCAGGGGTCCTCCCCGGCTTCCCAATTTCTCAGTCCTCCTCCACAGCAGAAACACCTTGTATAATCTCCATATCCAGCGTAGAAGAACCCCGCCAAAGCCATTTCCACCGGCGTCTGTGTCATAGTAGCGGGCCAGTCACTGTAAGAATTGATTCTGACTCCGTGGAATGAGTACGACGGGTATTTAGGGCGGTCAAATTTGATTCCCATCGGGTCGCTCTTTGGGGCCTCTAGCTGGGCCGCTTTATCATGTGTTGAGTAGGTTTCAGCTGAATTATTAGAAAAAGGACCCTTTTGTGTGGACAACATATTCTGACAAATATTGGAAGTAGTCATTACTTCATACGAGGGTTGTTCCACAGAGAGCTACAATGTACATATGTATAATTTAATAGTATGTTGACTATTTTATTTTTAGTTAAAAGCATAGTTTATAAACAAGTACTTTGCATAAAAAATATACATTTAAAGTTAAAAAATAAACTTTATCGACCATTACTGAATCATGCATATCACACTTTAAAAGTCGTTATTGAAAAAAAAAAACTTTTATGTAAACATAATTTGACTAAATTTGCAAAAATGTAATAAACATACGTTTTACGAAAAAAATGATAACTACTTTGTGTCATTGATAAATATTCATTATTATGTTAATTGCGATTTGTTGAATCAAATAGCTCAATTTTCGTCTAAAAACTACCATTTGACAGGATTTATTATTTGGACTGCCGTTGTTTGTTTCTGTCTCCTGTGTTAAAGTGAGAGTGGACATCTCTGTCGAACGTGCACGGAATATTGGTATGTTGTTTGACTGGCCGGTTCGAAATCTGAAGCAATGTTAAAACATAAAGGTTTCAGGTTTAGAAAAAGAGGTCTGAACGTGATAGTATCAAATACATTAGAACCGTGTGCCTATTGTGAAAGCACAAATTATTGTCCTCACCGACAGTTAGAACTGTGGTATTGGTCTGGGTCGTCCCCAATCCTCCATCCCTCGTGGACAGCATAGCAGCTGTAACAGCGAGCTCTATCTCCATCCCCTAGTGAAACCCAACCGTTCCGGGCTAAAACTATGCTGAAAATAGAGTTTAAGGGCCAATCTAAAAACGACTTCAGACGGATCCACTCGAATTTAAAACATTCATGTTCATCCACAGGTAGCGGAGACACGCTGTCAAAGAAACTACCAAGAGTATCTATAGAAGTCAAAGCCGATCTATCAGGCGATTGGTCCTGTTTTTCGCGGTCACCTTCGCCTGTTGTAAATAAAGAAAACTCACTTTCCGATGAGATATTTTTAAGGGTTTTTGCAACATGGCTATTTTCTGATTGGTTCCCAGTTTGACAAGCAAATAGTTCAGGTAAGGTATTTTTAACGCCAATAGCTTGGGAACATTGTTGATCAATACTTTGTTCTATTTCTCTTGTATTTGGTGGTAGGACATCTTCTAGAATTTCATTCACTTTAATTCTGCTTCCTTCACCACTATTTTTAGGGATTATCTGAGCACTCCAATGCAAGGCATTTGTTTCATCTGTCGTACCTAGTAATACACCATACAATACTGTAAAGTTACTTTTAAAACATATGTTTGTCACAATTGATATCCATTTTTTTTTTTACAAGGGGTATTAGAAAATTTCTAATACACATTATTGTATTTGTTCTCATATCGGATGGACTGAAAATTGATAGGATTGGAATGCACGATGAACAATCCCTACAAAAATTAAAGAAGGGTTGATTTCAAAATATCAAATACTTTGTGGACAAGTCGAGGATATGTGCTAGCAAAAACCTATTTAATATCGAACAGTCGACTTGTTAAAGATGTAAGGCAAAATTCCGATCTCCTTGATATATAATTCTTTCATACCTGACTTTTCTTTACTTTTATCGTCTTGTCCCTTTATTTCTGTCATTTTTGCCTGCTTTGATGCAAATAGCCGCTTCCTCAGAGAATAATGTCGTATGTTTTAATTCGTTTTGTCTTTAGCTCATTTTACAGTTTTCATCACTAACCACTGGCCTTCCAATATTGCAATAAAGCTTGCATTTCATTTTATAGAGAGTAGCAGAAACTTTTAATTCCGAAAAATAATGTGTATTATCATGCACACTTTTGCTGAAATTTTCGTCATATATTAATTCTAATGAATCTGTTTCAGAATCATCACCGTCGTTATAAAAGATACCGAATAACCTTTTTGGATGATCCAGCTATGCTTGTCTATAATGGGACTTGGCTGTTCTGTATTTGTTTGATTACTTTCAAAACTTGTAGAGAATTAAATTGAGGCCCTGAATATAGGGATTGTCCTGGACATTCAAAACGTCATCCCTCCCTATTTCTAGTTAATGCAATCTACAATGTATAAAAGAAACCGCTTTTAATCACAAATCCATACAATTGTTTAGGCGTTGGCATCATTTGCACACACAACAATTCTTCAAAATATCATATAGGAGAACAATTTGACAGAAAACAGACCATTACAATTAAAATTGAACGACATTATGATATGGTTGAATATACTCTTTTTTACATATGCTATGAGATTTGAATAAATACACCTCAGTATATAAAAGAGTTCTAAACATTTCGATGTAAAATAATAAATGAAACCAAGGTTTGACACCACCTATTAGCACTCCAAACATTATTATTCGAAAACAATGAGAAAACATTTAATATTATTTTTTAAAAGATTTTTTTTCAGCAAATATTTTTTTCGCAATTACTTTATAAATATTCTAGATCTTCTAGATGATATTATTTCAAAGAATGCCTAGAAATATGTAAATTTGTCATATTTTTATTAAAAAGCATCATAATATAGTTTTATTTATATTTCAATTGCATACAACGCGAAATAAAACCTTGGTTTTTATTTTGGGAAAAACGTATTTTATATTTTACTTCAGAAAGCTGACTTGATCGAAGTTATGACTAAGTGGCTCTATTTGGTGTATGTGCCTTTTTTTAAACATTCCAATTAATATAAATCAAAAAATAATATATTTTTGCAGTAGATGTAATGATGCATGATAATATTTTATTAAATCATTTTGTAGTAAAAAAAATGATAATAAATGTCCATTTTGCAAATAAAGATAGATTGATAATTTCTTTACAAACATCCATGAAGTACCTTTTACTTGTTAAATTATCATTTATCAATAAACATGAAATAGAAAAACCCCCTAAAAAATCTAAAAATAAATCCATTAACGAAATACAAATTCAAAGCAGAGTAACACGGACCTCTAAAAAGATAATGGTAGAATCAGGTGCCTATGAGGAGTAAGCATCCTCTGCTGGCTGACCTTTTTTCTGAATATGGTGATCTGTGGAAACTTCTTGTAAATATTAAAAAGACTAAAATATTAATCTTTTTGAAAGGTCGTGTTACAAAAAGAAATTTTCATACAGATATGTACCTCTTGAAGTTGTGAATGAATTTAAATATCTTGGTGTTATTTTGTCTCGTAGTGGATCTTTTAAAAGTACGAAAAAAACATTAACTGAGCAAGCCTCAGAAGCATTGTATGGAGCATTTAGAAAAATAAGATATTTTGATTTACTAATCGACTGTCAAATTGATCTGATTTATAGTATTATTAGCCCAATCTTTTTTTATGGTTGTGAAGTGTGGGGGTAAGAAAACACAGATATTTTAAAGAGAGATCATTTAAAATGTTTGAAATTTGTACTGCATAGTACCCCAAATTGTATGGTTTATGGGGAAACTGGGTGATATCCTTTGATAATCTTTATTAAATTACGGATAATAACTTATTGGGCTAGACGTTTAGTGGTGCATGATTGTAAACTTACGCATATCATGTATCGCTATTTTTAAAAATGATTTTATGAGAGTTCGTTTATGCACCCATGGTTGAAATATGTTAGAGATGTTCTTAACTCATGTTGTTTTTTTCCTATGTCTGGATTAATCAAAGTTTTTCTAGTATCAAATGGCTAAAATGTATTGTTAAAGAGACGCTCATAAATCAGGTTTTACAAGATTGGTACAACGGTGTATAAACTTCACCCAAATGTTTGAATTACAGAATCTTTATGAAAAGCTTTGGACAGGAAATTGATTCTTATGAAACTTCCAAATGATTTAAAATTCAAATTTACAAAATTTAGAACCTGTAATGATAAATTACCTATTTAAACTGGAAGATGGAATAACATAGAAAGATGTCATAGAATTTGTTTATTATGTAATAAAAACACTTTGGGTGACGAATACCACTATGCTATGGAATGCAAGGCATTTTCATTATTCTGCAACAAATTAAATGAAGAAAAATATTCAACAAATGTTATTACTTATAAATTTGGGAACCTTATGAATACCAATGGCATTGATTCATTAAATAAATTGTCCATACTTGTTAGAAAGAATATAAGCTCGTTTTATTCAACTCTGTACTCTTCCTATCTTGACCCTGTATTTGTACATTTGTAAATATTTTTTTTAACCTCATTTACCATTGATATGGTTTGAAAGAAATAAATATTCATTCTACCGGTCACACCCGCCGTGTGCTTTTTGTCGTAATCGGAAAAAAACCCCGGAAAAGTCCGTAGACAATTAGCTGATTCATTAGGGTCTAACAATTAGTATGAAAAACGATAATGGTAATGATAACTACTAAAATTGTATCAACCAAAGTTAATCTACATAAGCATAGAACCCTTAATGCATCGTTGAGTTGTGCTAAATATAAATTTAAAATTTCCGACGACGTGTCTCTATTTATGGATATCGTGCATTGTTTCACTAAATCAAACAAAGCAATTCTGGCGGTTAAGCACCGATTCTTGCGATTTTTGTGTTTGTCGATAAAAAACTGAAGCTCTACGGTATGTCAACAAGGATTTACCCGCCATTCTATAACTTTATACCTAAGTCATTCATTACAAGTCATTCTTGATTAAGGGTTAAATTCCAACGAAAACATACGTTTTATTGACAAAAAGGTGACTTTAATTTTGCAAATAATAGGGGAATTTATGCTTCATTGCATTTTTTTCGTGGAAGATTAAATCATCTAAAATGTGTGTTTATTTTTTAATACTTTGTATGGTTCGACAAAGAAAAACGAAACAAAACTTTATTTTGATTTTCGTAGCATGCACAACTATTGTTTAATGTATAACATTTCCACAACTGTTTTTGATCACTGTGGCAATAAAAATGATCTTACCTTTTAAAACGGCAAGTGTTTGCTGTTTAAAATACATTTTGTCATATTTCAGAACCATGATCGCACGGTAATTTAATAAGGATGACTCTACGAAAGCTCAAAAGGGAAAACTCAAAATTCGAATTCAGAGCTTGGAAAAATGAAATTATGGATCTGCAGAGCTGCGTTTTACAAAAGAACTTACGACCAAATTAATGAATGTTGATTAGTCACAAACTTGTTTGATTCTCATGGCTGTAAAATACAATTATGGATATTGGAATGGTTGTATATAATTGGTTTTGTTTAAGTTTTATTCATAAAAGATTATCCCATGAGACTGAAATTTTTTAGGACTTTGTGGTAAGTTCTTTTGTTAAACGCAACCCTGAAGTACCAGTATCATAGCGACGCCAACTTTTCACAATCGAAAACACATGTTTAAAATCTATGTCGGTATTATCCTCTAATTATAATTTTTTTTTTTTTTTGGTTTCGGTTGTGTTGAAATAATATGAGTAAATGGTTCATAATTTGTTCTTTACTCTAATTCAATATTTCTTTTATAAAGTCTATGATAAACTTACGTCAGATATTAATTTCAATGTCTGAAAGACAATTATGTTATTCTTACGAAAACGGGGCCTTGATATTTAACCAAGGCAAAGAGATCCATACTCTAGGGCGATGGTATGCCAAATCTTGAGCTTAGACCATAAATCTAAAGCCCCTTTCACAATTGGCGCACGAGCAGAAGCGACAAAATATTAGTGCGACCGAAAAAATAGATTTGGTTCGTAAACTGATGCCAAAAATAATGGCAAATTAAAAACTATGTGTACGAATCTTACATCAAACGCAAGCTACTTACATCCTTGAAATCCGATAAAATCCCTTAAATACTCTACAAACTGAACTTTTATTCTGCAGCTACATCAACTTCTGACCAGACCGGCCATTGTGATAGCTAATGTTAAACTCAGTTTCATTGGTTAATATTCCTGATGGTCCAATCAGAATCAGACTTTCTCGAAAGACGTCAAAATGGCTGGCCCTGTCAGAAGTCAATGTGGTTGCTGAATAAAATTTCAGTATGGAGAGTGTGTAAGGAATTTTATCGGAGTTATTGTATGTAAGTAGCTGCGTTTGATGTAATGTTTTAAAATATAAGTGCAAATGTTTCTCGACTTGTTGCAATACTGCTGTTGTCATAGGCAAAATCCCATCGTGAGCACTGAACCGGTAAATGTCCGAGTAAAAATAAACTGGCGACTTCGATAGAATAATGACGTATATCTCCGCTATTGTAAGACCCATCACCTTGAAATTCGGCATGAGTGTATCTCAGACATAACTTTTATGACAAATACATGCATATTGCGAGTGTTTTAAAAATTAATTCATTTATTAGGCTTTTTAAGCGTGCTGGTAGTTTTTTATCTGGGTCAGAGTTCGACCCCTTTCTTTATTTATGGTTACATTGAAATTAAGGTTAAAACGGGCTTGGATCCTGTGATACATACCAGGCTTGGGGTAATGCTAAATGTAATGGTAATGCATTGCAATGCATTACATGTTTTCAAAGTAATGCTAGTAATGTGCAATGCCACAAAATTAACATTACAAGTAATGCTAATGTAATGCATTACTTTCCAAAATCTAGTGTAATGCTGGCATTACATGGCATTACTTTGCATTACTATGCATATTTATGCATGTTCACTTTAAAAAATGTGATGAATAAATAAATACTTGAAAATGAATTTAATCAAATTTATTTTTAAAGAAGAAAGAAATAATTCTAATTGAGAAAAAAGTTTTAATTGTACATCTTTTATTAAAAAAGGTTTTTTAAAAATCATTTTTGAATTGTTTATATTACTAAAGATAACAGCACAATTTCATAACATTTTTAAGAGTGTTGTTATTAAGAGTTTTTAATCATTTAAACAATTTACTCCAATTAGTTTGCACTTCAAAAAGAAATGTGTCAACAACACACTATGCCCCCAGGATAATCTAAGTATCAAAACAATATATTGTTATAAGAAGTGCTAAACACCCCAATCCCCTTCCCTTCGCTATGTCACAATAGAATAGGAGACAGACATGCACCTTTAAAAGCAAAATGAATGCACTGTCCATCCATGATGAAAATCAATATCACTTCCAATATTATAACCTATTTGAAAATAATCTTACTTATTTTCTGTCTCTGTCTCTGTCTCTGTCTCTCTGTCTCTGTCTCTGTCTCTCTCTCTCTCTCTCTCTCTCTCTCTCTCTCTCTCTTGTATATTATTACACTGTACATTAGTTGAGACTGATAGAAAATACAAGATTTATGTATTTAATCTATTATTGCACTTAATATATCCTAAGAAAAAGATCGTCAAACAATATGTTCCAGTCCAAGCTTTGTCTGCTCCTGCAAAACATTTATTTAGTATAGCCCGGAAGATGGATGCATTTAAAAGATGAACCCTTTGAAACTTCGATCATAAAGTGCAACAGCAATCTTTTGTCTTAAAGTGTCCTCCGTAAAAAGAAATATGATTAAATATATTAAGAAATATAACTGTGAAAAATCATCTGTTTATAAATTAATAAAATTAAGTGTCCAAAATTATAAAGATTTGTGTAATCTGGGGATATATCTATATTTAGCTTTTAAAAACCGCAACATTATTTCATAAATTGTTTTTTGTTACGCATGTTATCATGTGTCTCTATTTCATATCTGATATTGTATCTACCAAATGTCTATAAATATCATTTTACTTATGTAATATGTTGTTCATATTGCCACAATGTGATTATATATTGAGCAAATAAAGAATGACTCTTGTTTATTCATTGAATTTCAACCTGATACTGAGCATGAAGCTGTAGATATGTTAAAGAGTGTTGTATATTTGAAACATTTGCAAAAACTCTTTATTAGCTTTACTAAAAAAAAGTAAAGGTAATGGTAATGCATTACTTTACTCATGTAATGGTAATGTAATGCATTACTTCAAGAAAATCAAGTAATGGTAATGTTAATTTAATGCCCAAATTCATGAAGTAATGGTAATGTAATGCATTACTTTACAATGTAATTCGCCCCAAGCCTGATACACACCAATGACATTGATTCATTAAAAAAACTGTCCATATTTGTTAAACAAAATATTGGCTTGTTTCATTCAACTCTGTACTCTTCCTAACTTGACCCTGCATTTGTACATTTTTAAATTTTTTTATGTACCTCATGTACCATTGATATGGTTTGAGAGGAGAAAAAAACACCCGCCATGTGCTCTTTGTCGTAATCGGAAAAAAGCAGAAATGTCCGAAGACAATTAGGTCTTTAATTATGGTCTAACAATTAGTATGAAAAACGTCAGTCCGCATGCGATAATAGTAATGATAATAAGGAGCATTTATGACATGTTTGATAAAAATTGCATCAACCAAAGTTAACCTACATAAGCATAGAACCCTTAACGCATCGTTGAGTTGTGCTAAATATAAATTTAAAATTTCCGACGACGTGTCTCTATTTAAGGATATTGTATATCTGTTCGACAGAAAAAACCGAAAAAAACAACGTTATTTTGATTTTCGTAGCATGCACAACTATTGTTTAATGTATGACATTTCCACAACTGCTTTTGATCATTGTGGCAATAAAAATGATCTTACCTTTTAAAACGACAAGTGTTTGCTGTTTAAAATTCATTTTGTCATATTTTCAGAACCATGGTCGCACGGTAATTTAATAAAGATGGCTCTACGAAAGCTCAAAAGGGAAAACTCAAAATTCGAATTCAGAGCTTGGAAAAATGAAATTATGGATCTGCAGGGCTGCGTTTTACAAAAGAACTTACGACCAAATTAATGAATGTTGATTAGTCACAAACTTCTCAATGTTTGATTCTTATGGCTGTAAAATACAATTATGGATATTGGAATGGTTGTATATAATTGGTTTTGTTTAAGTTTTATTCATAAAAGATTATCCCATGAGACTGAAATTTTTTAGGACTTTGTGGTAAGTTCTTTTGTTAAACGCAACCCTGAAGTACCAGTATCATAGCGACGCCAACTTTTCACAATCGAAAACACATGTTTAAAATCTATGTCGGTATTATCCTCTAATTATAATTTTTTTTTTTTTTTTGGTTTCGGTTGTGTTGAAATAATATGAGTAAATGGTTCATAATTTGTTCTTTACTCTAATTCAATATTTCTTTTATAAAGTCTATGATAAACTTACGTCAGATATTAATTTCAATGTCTGAAAGACAATTATGTTATTCTTACGAAAACGGGGCCTTGATATTTAACCAAGGCAAAGAAATCCATACTCTAGGGCGATGTTATGCCAAATCTTGAGCTTAGACCATAAATATAAAGCCCCTTTCACAATTGGCGCACGAGCAGAAGCAACAAAATATTAGTGCTACCGAAAAATAGATATGGTTCGTAAACTGATGCCAAAATAATGGCATATTAAAAATTAATTGTACGAAACTCGCCCGATTCAGAGCAATCGCTGTGCGATGTAAACACATTTAATCTTGCGAGTGTATGCGACTTCTGTACAATTAATGAAAGATGTTGTAAGATTATTCGATAAGATCGCACGAATGACTAGATGATCGGACGATTAAACGTTCGCCAATGCTATAGGACGAGCGGCACGAACATTACTACGAAGGTTTTACAACGTGTTGTGCTCTTGCAAGAGTAATGCACAACTTTTAAAGATCGTAAGATAAATTGCAGCTGTTTTTGCGTCTGTTGTGCGACTGAGAAACTGTTGCTCAGCTTGTCTCAAGTAATCTTGCAACGTTTTATTATCATTGCAAGGTTTATCAGTTTCAGTTCCCATGCTTTGCCAATAGTATATATACTGGATACAGGGTTATTTTTCACCCCGTGACATTTTTGCTTCTTCTTACTGTTTTCTCTCGTCTTCAATTCGCCACAACAATGTTGGGGTAAATGAGAAATAATATAGGACATTGGCTGTATCTTCTTTTCAACTATTTCTACTGAAGAGCGTCAGAAACGGTTGGGATATATATATATATATATATATATATATATATATATATATATATATATATATATATATATATATATATATATATATATATATATATATATATATATATATATATATCACGGGGTGAAAAATTACGGTTATCTAATACACGAGAGTTGCGTCTCTCATATATGAGTTTATTTTACCGCGACCTAAAGAATTGTGTTAGTTTTGATTACACATAAAAGTTTATGGACTAAACGATTGGGTATCAATTAAGAAATTGTTCAGTTAATTAATAAAAGCAATGTCATTTTCAATCTCAAGCAATATCAGACATAGATCAATTGTGGGTTTTAAGTTTAAAATAAAGAACTTCTATTTGATAGAATATGGTCATTATACTGCAAACTTTTTAAATCGTCCTTGGTTCTGAGCTGTGCGTGTCTGTGCGTTGAACCTTAACGTAATCTAATCTTCGTCCACGGCCGAAGAGATCAGCCACGGCTGCACTACCTAGCGGTAAGCGGTTATAGATCTTATACACAAGATTCGCACACCGCGATGCGCACTTAGATGAATGTGAACGTGTTTGAGTTTATATAGCCGTAAATACAAAAACTGTGTTAATTTTTTGTTATAAAAGTTTGTCCATCTTGTATTTATTTAATTAAACATTTGAGTATAACTAAATAATAATGAACGACATTACTCCAAATCGGAAACATCGTCAGACATAATTTAATGGTTGGTTTGTATATCTAAATCAAAGGCCGGAACGGCCACAGAGGCGTCGAGCTGACATTTTCTTTTATATAGATTGATAAAATGATATCAACAATTTGAATTTTTGTACTGATAGTCGTATATCAAATAATACATATTAGAATAAAAAAAGTAAATGAATTGTGTTTTGCGTTCTTCAAAAATCAGTATATTTCCATATAAAAATAAGTTGTGATGCGTTTATAATACAATAACTCATCATGGTTACAAAAATCAAAGAAATTTCAAGGTTAAAAAAATAATATTTTCTTTCTGCTTTGTACAGTCTTTGAACAATTTTCAAGGTGAATACATTGATTACAGTGTGTCTCTAATTATAATGATAAAACATACTTTTATTTACTTCAATTCCTGTTTGAAACAAGATTACCTATGGTATGGTTGTTTACAAACAAATCTACAACACGTGCTATTTAAATGCTCGACCAAACCGACTGCATTATCGTGTTTATTTATTGCCACAAAATCACTAGATACGTTTATCGCTTACATTCATTTTGGAGGCCGTGCCCGATAACAGATGCAAATTTACATATCAAATTTTATTTCTATCGGGCACAGTCTCCAATTAAAATGTAAGCGATAAACTAAAATAATATTTAGTGAATGTTTACACCTTATTTTATTCATCCGCCATTTCTCATTAGACAAATTTATACTTATGCAAAGAGTTATCAATAACCAGGGAGGCAAAGTTGGATTTTTTGAACACAATGTCGTTTAATAAATGGAATAAAAATCTTGTAATACGTTTAATACTTTAAGGAACTTATTTTTGTGTGCATTTAAAAGGCGGTGCAGAGCATGAATTTTTGGACGATTGCCAATCCAGACTATTGCTAGAAGGCTGCCGAGCATTAGCTCGATGCCTTAAATTTTTGAACCCCCCCCCCCAAAAAAAAAAATTATATGATGATTATCCCTCGCACATGGCCGAGGAGATCCAGTGCGAGTGGACAAGTGATCCGCGGTCGGCTCGTGTACTTCTACATGTACCTTATTACGCGTTCATGTTTAATATTTTGCACGAACAGAACTATATTTTATTATGTTTTCAACTATTATATAGGTTTAAGATGAAAAGATAAATTTATTTTACTTGTACAGTTGATTAAGCATTGATTAAATTATAAGATAGCGTACAAGGTAGTTTAAAAATCAAATCAAATTATAATAAGTTCCATGTTACATGTTTACGGTAGGTGCTTGCACGATAAAAACATGTCCTCAATTGTCCTGAATAGAGGCATTTGATGATTATTTTAAAGAATATTCACATGAGTTTTAAACAACTTACGATTAGATTCTATCAGTCACATATTAATCACTCTGTAGTTTGTTCTTATACATGGTTGTTCGTTTCAGTGTGGAAGCGAACTCATTGCTGCGTCCCCCCCTCCTCCCGCCCCGTTGACAAATGCTCGCGCTGGATTTTTTTTAAATTGGCGAAAAGATATCCAGTTCTGTCGAAAATCATTTTTGGTGATTTCTTCTTATGTGTAACATTTTCTACTCAACGTGTTTCACTTTCCCACCCGTTTGTTTATTCGGTCAGTCTGTGTTAATTCAAACGCCACGTGCGACCGAAAATCTTGTGTCGCTTTAGCGCACACAACTCAGAATATATGTAATAGAGTAACAGTTGGAAGGGTGCTTTTATAAACAATAAGACTATTATTCGAAGTCAATCATCTTCACATTAAAGATGTGAAGTCGTAACCTGAGAATGTGGCTAATAAATTAACCTATTGAACACGCTAAACTTCTATAGTTATGAACAGAATAATTCATAATATATTATAATTGAAAGTTGGAAGTCAAAAGAAATTTTGTTCTTGGGAAATACGACAACATTATGCAATGCAGTCGATTGCCATAGAAATTATCAAAATACTGCAAGTATCGACAGATTAAATATTTCTTTAAAAGACCATGATAGTTCACTTGACTTGCAGACAATAATAAAGCGACATATCTGCCTTCCAAAAATATATGCGCTTCTCAAAGTTACATTTAAGTGCGTTATTGGGGATTTTATTTATTGCTAATTGTATAAAAATTGATAAAAAAAAACCAACCTTTTAATTGAAGTTGACAATTATGAGGTTGTAATGCAACTTAATTTACTTACAAGGTTAGCTACAGCCAGTGGAAATTACTAATTTTAGGTGAACAATGAATACCCAATATATTAAAATACAAGATAAATAGTTTCCAGGCTCAAATTTCACAAAAAAAACTTAGGTTTTTACCTAAGTTTAAACTCAAATCCTGAGAATTTACTCAGCTGAGATTTTTCTCAAATTGCATTTCACAAATCAAACTTAGTCATTTCTCAGCTGAGTTGAATTTTTTACTTAGCTTAGTCAAGAATTGTCATTGTCACAAGTGGCCCCTTATAACTTCTCCTGTTTTTTTAATCTATTCTCAATAAAAACAATCGTCTGCTTATGTTTTCAACAGAGGAAAATTGGATTAAATTAACAAGAGTCATAAAATGTTCATAAGTCATGAAATATACACTTTGTTATGCTCAGTATAGATGACATATCTACATGATCTTATATATTATATAGCAAACAAAAGACCACATTAAATACAAATTATGGTTACCTTGAAATCATTAGAAAGTAGAATCACTGCACAGTTATTCCTTTTAACACAAATAAATGAATTAGTTCCCTTTGTTTACATGTTTGTCAAGGGAGATAACTCCGCCAAAATTTTAATTTTTCAAATGAAAAAAATATTTATCAAACCTGCATGAAACATTGCATATTCGCTGATTATTGAGTGGAATAGATCTACGAAATGAACATTACAGACAACAAAACACTGTGTTAATGATGTTGATGACATATTCATATTTGAGATTTGACTTAAGTCTGCTATGGAGGTAACTTAAGTTTTTTCTCAAATTGAGTAAAAAACACGACTAAGATTTTTTTGTGAAACGCAGATATTTGAGTTTTCTCAAATTTGAGAAAAAACTCAAATATTTGAGAAAAAACTCAGACTTAAGTCTGAGATTTGACTTAAGTTTTTTTTTTGTGAAATCGGAGCCAGAACTATAATACTATGCATGTGTATATGAAGGTTGCACCCTCATTTGTATGGCTGTAGGTGAGGAGGTAATGGTGTATCGATGTACATACAGTGTATGACTGCACATACGGATTCCAGACCGTGGCTACTGACGATACCAATGATAGTCTTTTAATACATCAATGCGCAGTTTGATCTACAAACTGACCAGTTTCAAAACTTCTTCGAATTTCTCTAACACGGACTGTCTAATTCCTTCCCAGAATTCCAATTTACGCAAGCGCAATTGAAGTTTTTTCAATTTAATTAGTCAACCCACTGACATAAAAATAAGGATTTTGCATATTATTACATCGTCGAGAAAAGTAATATTCTTTCTGTAAATAAGGTTATTTAATTCACGTTACATAGCGGTGTCTCTATCAAACAGCACCATCTGGTGTAAAATTTAGATGCTCGCTTTTGCATGAATTCTCTCGCTGATCTTTTTTTTTTAGCTGATTATATATTATTTTGAATGTCCAAATCTAATCGTATCATTAAATAATATCAGATGACACATTTTTCCCTATAGAAAAGTTCAAAGATGCCATCAATTTTGACTTCTTACTTAATTTTGTCAGCACGTAGCAATTCTAAACTTGCACATACATAGTCTTCAAAATTTAGAAAGATTAAAATAAAGGAGTTATCTTAAAGAAAAGGTTACGTGTTTTGTAGGCGGGTTCGGTTTTTAAAAAACATAGAATTCCTGACATGAATCATGAGTACATACTGTTTATAACAATATAACAATGCTTGCTACCCTTTGAAAATTTAACTCGCCATTAAACATCTCATTTTTAAAAAAAATATATTTTGAAACGATTACACAAACTGTGTTCGACAAATAGTTTTCCTAAAACATTTTTCTTCCTTTCTTTTTCAAAACACGTTTTATATACAGGCTTTCAATTACAACACGTTTTTATAAAAAAAGCAGGACTGAAAGTTTAGTCACTATAATCGTTTGACACCATGTCACATATATTTTCAACCCGCAGCAACAACGGAAGACCTACTCGTGGCTTTGCCACGATCTCTGCTCTAGTTTTGTCTATAAACGTAAAAAAAACTAAACAACGTCTTGTCGCTATTTATAGATACTGTGTAGATTTAACAAGGGAAAGCTATTTCAATGTTTGTAGCATGTCATGCCATAAAAAACATTGTTATATTCAGTAGTATATCCTCACAATATAACTCTATATAGAAAAATAGTCAATAATTGTAATATTAGCTCGTCCGAAAAATATTGACCGATTAATATTTTTTTTAATATTGACCGGCTGGGAATAATTTTTAAAGAATAGTCCCTCTATTTCAATTAATCGCTTCTGATTTGTTGATTCGTAAACGATGACGTAAATAACTCTTCGCGACTACAAAACAAGGTGACGTCATAATAGACAGTCAGTCAAGGCAAGTAAACAACGGACGCACAATGCGACGGTTTTCTATCATAAAGGATATAAGGATTTGCGAATTACTGCAAAGTAAAATCAGATATATAGAACAGCTGTATGTTAATTCTTACGGGCGGTGGAATATCATCAGTGACCGTTTGATGCTGAGAATATTCTGTAAATGAACTTTGCACAAAATTGAATTCGTGATTTCTTTGTTGAGCTGAGAAAATTACAGCGATCTGTTTTCAATTACTTACACCGCGTTTTTTCATATAACAAAACAAATGTTGACTGTGTTTTCGGGCATTATTGATTATATTAGCCCCCTTGGGACGACAATATTGCTCTTCACTTCGCGTTTGGTGTAGTACTAGTGCTATGAACTCTATCGATGTATCACAACAGCCAATTCATTTCCATTCTGTTTATTTATCAAAATGTAGGAAAAGATTGACTACAATAAAAAGTAAATTAACGAAAAGTACTGTGATGTTCACGTATACATCCGACAGAAAAATTAGCCATGATAGTAATAATGCCTGACCTGATGATATTGCGTCTGACTGTTTATATTTTATACGAAAGTATTAGCGAAGAAAATATCCAGTATGACATTTAGATTTGACCGATGTTCCATACCCTTTTGTTTACATAACGAAACTTGTTTAAACAACAAAGAATACACTATGGGGGAAACGCAAAAAGTTATTACTGTGTATAAACAACAATGCCAATGGTAATTACCGTGATTATTTTCTGATACATCTATTGTAGTTCAATACACAGCAAACTTCACTGCGGTTCTGACAACCTCGTGCATAGGTATGGCGGCCTTGCATCGCATTACGAAAATGTTATGTCCTGACAAAATTGGAAAAATGAAAACCTGTTCTGATAAATTTGGAAATCATTAATCAATTCTATATACCGGCCCCTAAAATATGGTCCTACCTAGAACATATTTTACAATTTTACATACCAAACAACTTAGTCCTTCTCATCTGACTCAAACACGAGACAAAATTGGGTTATTGGGCGCGTAAGAATACTGGACACAGTTTTCACTTTGACAACACGCACGATATTATGTACATCCTTCTGAACCTCCAGAATTCGACCAAGATTCCAATGATTCCTCGGTCCGTTTTCGACAATGAGAACCAAGTCACCTTCTTTAGCATTGCGACCCTGCTTCAGCCACGTCTGTCTACTCTAAAGAAGAGGTAGGTACTCCTTAATCCATCTGCGCCAAAAATGTCTGCAAGGTTCTGGATCTGGCGCCATCTACGGCGTACATAGTTGTCTCTTTGTGAAAAAGTTCCAGGTGGTAATGTTTCTCCAGGTTTGAGAAGTAGCAAATAGTTTGTTGTTAAAACACTCCGATCACTTGGATTATCTGATGTAAACGTCAAAGGTCTCCTATTAAGCATGGCTTCAACTTCACAGAACAACGTTGCAAGTCCTTCATCGTTGAGATGAATAGTTTGTTCATGTAGAACAGAAAACAGCACCTTTCTAACAGATCTGATGAGCAGCTCCCAGACATCTCCACATTGTTACGCTGATGGTGGATTAAATGTCCAATCTATCCCTGACTGCAGTAAGTGAGAATGAATCTGGTTTATGTTCCATGTTTTGAGAGCTTCTTTTAGTTCTTTCTCAGAACCCACAAGGTTTGTACCATTGTCCGACCTGATAAATGTTGGTTTTCCGCTCCGTGCGATGAATCGACGAATAGCATCAATACATGAATCTGTATCCAAGGAGAATGAAACTTCAAGATGAATTGTTCGGGTGTTAAGACAAGTGAGTATCACACCATAGCGTTTTACCATACTCCTTCCTCTCTTCAACTCAAATGGTCCAAAGTAGTCCATGCCTACATAAGTAAAAGGCGGATCATCTGTTTTCAGCCTTTCAGCAGGTAAATTAGTCATCTTTTGCTGCATTGGAGGAGACTGGTATCTTCTGCATATAACACATTTTGAGATAAGCGATTTCAATAGAGAAGAAACACCAGAAATCCAAAACTTCTCTCGAATCATGGCTAAAGTGGAATTCTTGCCCAGATGTCCTGTAGATCTGTGGGCATCAACCGCAATCAGTTTTGCCAGTATGGAATTTTTTGGGACAATCATTTGATGCTTTGCAGTAAAAGGTACGTTTAGCTTTTCTAGTCTTCCTCCCACCTTTAAGACTCCATCATGTAGAATCTGGAAAGCTGCGAAGACCTTTTGACATGTCCGTGTTTGGCTACGAGATCTTTCAATTCGCTAGCATAATATCGCCTCTGCTCATATGCAATAAGTTCTCTTTCTGCTCTACCAAGGATGTCAGCATTGAGGTATGGAATGTTCTTTACTAATTTAGGCTTCTTTAATCTATCTTCACTCCCCATGTATTCATTCTGTGTGATCTTTTCTTCGGGAATCCCAGAGTTCATCATCATTTTCTCATGTCTTTCTCTCTTCTGAATGACTGTTTTCCGCGGGTTATCCTTGGCTGTCAGGAACCATCCAACAGCAACTTTCATTCTTTTCCAGTCTGAGAAATGTTCCAGAATTCTTTCAACACCTTCTACTGGAGATTTAATGAGAGCTGTGTTGGCAAATTTTTTCACTCCATATCATTCGTCGCCAGAGTGGTATCAATTTCATGTTCCGAAGGCCAGGTGGATTCTCGTTTCCAGAGAAATTTGGGACCATGGAACCAACGCTGATTATTAATGAATTTAACAACTGACGAAACCCCTCTAGATGCACATTCAGCTGGATTCTCTTTTGTGTTGACATAATGTCATTGGTCAAGGTTTGTAGCGGCATGAATGATGGCAAGTCTGTTTGCAACAAAGGTTGCGAATCGAGTCTTTGTGTTAGCTATATAACGAAGCACTGACATACTGTCAGTCCAGAATTTTTTCTATAGGATAGTCTAGTTGGTCATAAACTAATTTCCTTAACTTCACAGCTAGAGTAGCAGCTGCAAGCTCCATCCTAGGGATTGTCATCGACTTAAGTGATGCGACTATTGATTTTTCCATCAATAATGAACAATGTACTATCTTATTCTCATCAGTAATTCGCAGATATATGACAACTCCCATACCAAGTTCACTCGCGTCTGCAAAACAATGTAACTGGTACGACGCCTTGTGTCCAAAATTCTTTGGTTTGTAACATCTTTCAATCCTTTTATCTTCTAATTGTTTTACTTGTGTAAGCCAGCTGTTTCTCAACACAGTTTCATCAATTTTCTCGTCCCATCCTATGCCATATCTACACAGCTGTTGCAGCAAAGATTTACCTGTCATTAAAAATGGTGATGCAATGCCGAGAGGATCGTAAATGGAACTTGTCACATATAGAATTCCTCGTCTTGTCGTTGGTTGGTCCTTTATTCCTAGTTGAAATTCCAAGGAATCATTCTCAACAAACCAATACACCCCCAGGGCACGCTCTATCAATGTTTCACCATTTAGACTCAACTTCTTGATGTCGTCAGCACTATCATCTTCTGGAACTGACGTCAAAACCTCTGCACAGTTACTTATCCACTTTAATTTGTTAAACGGAATCCTCCCCTTTTACAGAGGTCTATCAAGTCCTTAATAAGAGACATGGCTTCCTCTTCAGTGTCAACTGATGCTAAGCAGTCGTCAACATACATGTTTCTCATTATGACATTTTGTACACATTGATCATATTCTTCTCCATATTCTTTGACGGTCTTTAGCAATGCATAATTACAGCATGCAGGTGAAGACGTAGCCCCAACAATGTGCACTTTCATCCTGTAATGATTAGGTTCAGCATCCAGATTAATAATTTCCATTTTTCCACCAAAGGAATCGCATGCAATGTCTATACTTCTCTGGTACAATAACTTCATGGAACATGTCCTCTATGTCACCTTGTACTGCGATACGTTCCTGTCGAAATCTCAAAAGTACACCCAAGAGGCTATTGGTTAGGCCAGGTCCTTGTAGTAATTGACTATTTAGAGACAAACTCATTAAAACTGCTGAACAATCAAAACTACTCTTATCTTTCCTGGCTTCTTTTCATGGTATACACCGTGATGAGGAAGATACCACACTCGCCCATCATCCCTCTTTATCTGCATCTCAGGAACTGCTTCTGCGAAACCCTTTTCAAACAGTTTCGTAAAGCTGATAAAAATCATTTCTAAATTGGGGATTTTTAACATCTTCTTCTTCAAACTTTCAAGTCGTTGCTGTCCTTGAATCATATTATTTGGTAGATTCACAGAATTATCTATGAATGGTAGTCCTGTGGAATAATGTCCATTTTCTTGACTGATAGATCCTTCTATTTGACTCAGCAACTTCTTCTCTTCCACTGAATGTTCTCTTTTGTCTTCTATAGCACGTTCTGGAAAATCAGAGTATATTGATGCCTTTACTAATTCTTCTAGTTTCATGTCACATTCACAATACTGTTCAATTGTCACTCTGTTCACATCACATGTTCGAATTTCTCCTTCCCTGAGTACGTTCCATACGATTCATCCAAACCGCGTCTTAGTAGCGTGAGGGGAACCGCTAGGCCCAGTTACCACATCATATAGAGCGAAAGCATCTGGAACATTGCTACCTAAGAGGAGACCAATCTCAGCATTAACATCTGTTAGTGTAACATGCGATAAATGGGGCAATTTTGATATTTCCTTCTTAGTTGGAATATGGTCATGGTTGACCGGCATCTTGTATTAAGTGTAGACTTTAGGGAGATCAATGAGTTCTGTCATGCCCATGTCACTGATCTGCAGACCCTTAACTGAGTGAAATGACAGTTGGTAGGCTTCTCCCATTGTGTTCAAAGTGATGTTACATCTTTTGCCACTTGCTCCGAGTTGCCGCATTAGGTTTTCAGTGCAAAAGGAAACACTACTGCCCGAGTCGAAAAATGTATGTTACGACACTATGGCTTTTGTCCTTTAGTTTTATTCTTACCGGGATTATAGCCATGCCACATGTTTGATCACCGGCCCCAGTATCACAACAAGCACAAATACTTGAATTCTCTGCAAAGCAATTAGCAGCAGACTGCTTTATTTTCGGAACTGCAAGTGAAGAGTCACCAGCCTCGCTCTTGTGATTTGACACGTTTACTGAGGAATTCGTTGGATCATGAAAGAGTAGGGTGAAAACGTCCGCATAATGAACACTTCAGTCTGTTTCTACACTTCATATTCATGTGTCCTTTCTTCAAGCATCCATAACACAGTCCTTTACTCTTCATAAAGCTGTATCTTTCCTGTAGACTTATCCCAATGAATTTCTTGCAGTCACTGAGTAGATGAGAAGAGTTTTCACAATAAACACATTCCATGTTTAAGTCTGTTGGTTTGGATGTGTCATTTATAATGTCCGTTGACAGTACAACTTTCTTCTGTGGTTTATAATTGCTCTGTCTAGATCCGTTAACCTATATGTATCCAAAGGTTAGATCGTTGAATATTTAGCTTCGTTTTTATGAAAGTCACAAAGTCAGAAAATGCCACTTTTTTATTTGCATCTTTTTTCTTCAAGTCGACACTTCTCCATCTGTCATGCATGTATATTGGTAATTTCAACATTAATCTTTTCATGTTTTCATGATAGTCTAGACTCTGATGCTGTTCATACTCTCTGGAGCTTTTTGACATTTTACCAAGAATAAGGAAAATTCGTCCAGCATCTTTGAGTTTTTCACTTGAGGCCATTCGAAAGCTTTCTTAATAAAGAATGTGACGATTAGTTCATTGTCACCGTACCTTTCTTCAAGTTGGTTCATCGCTGCTTTGTATGCCCTCTCAAATAGTTCACAACATCTTGTAGCGCATCTTGTTGCTTTGTTTCTTTATCAGTGCTGTGGGATCTTGGAACAAAGGCGTTGGCATTTGGATCCAAAGAGCATGATATCTGTGACCGGATTTCTTGTTGAAACTTAGGCGTTCGTGGCGAAGGTTTTGCAATTAATTGTCTAGGACAACCAACACTATCTTCCTTACTCTCAATAAAATCACACTGATTTAAAGACTGTTCTTCAGGAATGTTTTCATATTTTTGTAAAATTTCACCTTTAGCGTGTAATACTGCAACACCTGTGTCGATATCCAGCTCTTTTTCATCTAATTTCAGTTGCAGCTTAGCCATCTCGAGTTGTTTTTTTTCTCTTCAGGACGGATTTACGAGCTTCTAGTTCTGCTAACTTTGTTTCGTCTTTAATTCTTTGTGAAGAAATGTTTGATGCATTAGAAGTGAATGATGTAGCATGACTTTTAACTTTAATGTTCTTGCTCTTTGTCTCTTCCATGCGAGAAAAGCAATCTTCATCTTCCTTCTTAAAGTTAATCAGGAATATATCATAGTCATAGTGATCTGCAAACATTTCACTCTTTTCTTTTTCATCTATTTGCGTTGCAAGTTCATCAAAATAATTGAGGAAACGTTCAAATGTATTCAACCATGGACTGTATTGTTTTCTCACATCCTCAGTGTCACTTTTATTTTCGAACATCAAGGTCTTTATTTGTGAACCTAATGTTTTCAACTTTCTAAACGTGCTATAACATTGTTCTAATTTATATGACTTGTTTCTTGAGGGTCGTGATTCTTCAACATCAAATTCTGTGGCATCTGGCAATGGCTTCTGGCCATCCTCTTCGAACTCCTTGGCTGCCATGTTGGTAGTAATTCACGTCAATGATGTAGTGCTATGAACTGTTTCTATGTATCACAACAGCCAATTCATTTCCATTCTGTTTATTTATCAAAATGTAGGAAAAGATTGACTACAATAAAAAGTAAATTAACGAAAAGTACTGTGATGTTCACGTATACATCCGACAGAAAAATTAGCCATGATAGTAATAATGCCTGACCTGATGATATTGCGTCTGACTGTTTATATTTTATACGAAAGTATTAGCGAAGAAAAGATCAAATATGACATTTAGACTTGACCGATGTTCCATACCCTTTTGTTTACATATCGAAACTTGTTTAAACAACAAAAATACACTATGGGGGAAACGCAAAAAGTTATTACTGTGTATAAACAACAATGCAAATGGTAATTACCGTGATTAATTTTTGATACATCTATTGTAGTTCAATAAACAGCTCAAACTTCACTACAGTTCTTGTACTCTTGTGCATAGGTATGACAGCCTTGCATCACATTACGAAAATATTATGTCCTGATAAAATTGGAAAAATGAAAACCTGTTTGATAAATTTGGAAATCATAAATCAATTCTATACATCGGGCAATATTTCATCCCTCGGGGACTAATATAATTAATGCTGCCTTCAACCCCAGTCAGTATTTGAATATTATCTACTTGCTGTCTTCATTCTTAAATTACTGCATTTTTGGGGCGAAATAATATCTTACGATATGAAAAAAAAGTTCATCCCTCGGGGACCAATATAATCAATGCTGCCCTCAACCCCAGTCAGTATTTGAATGTTATCTACTTGCTGTCTTCATTATTCAATTACTGCATTTTTGGGGCAAAATAATATCTTACGATATGAAACAAAATCGATTTTATTCTGTTCAATGATGTACCTTTAAGTAACATGAGTTTTCCTTTTTCTCATGTAATTGAGATCTTCTGTTTGCAACGGAAGACCGTATTATTTTCGTACTGTTTCTTCTTCTTCTTCTTAAGGTACGCGTCTTTCGTTTCCCACGGAAGACCTTATTGTTTTCGTACTGTTTCTTCTTCTTATTATTATTATTAAGGTCGTCTGTCTTCGTACTTTTTCTTATAAAGGACTTCCGTTTCCGACGGGAGCCCTTATTGTTTTCGTACTGTTTCGAAACATACATGGAACAGCCATTATATAAACATGTTATTTAGTTAGCTTCCGCGACATAAAATATAGTGCCTGAAACTTTATGGAGAAAAACTTTTTAATAAATGAGTAGACATGTATTAATGATTGTTTTTCCAAAATGCATATCAAATTGGATTTTTAAGATTGAATGTTTCATTTAATTTTACAGAAATAAATATACCCAAAACACGAAGATACTTTTTTTTCGTGCGCATGGCACATAAATTAGCCAAGTGTATTCATAGAAAATTGAAAGTCGCATATTTCCAATGCAAACATAAGGGGATATAAACAATGAATATAAATTTTTGTTCAATAATCCTCGAAACACCTGACACTCCTTTTTTCTACATTTTGTTCTGAATTCATAGTGTTTTGAAATACCTTTGAAATAAGTCACGCAAGAATGTGAAATGATCAGCCAGATATAATTAATAGAAAATGTTTGGTCCAATATATTGACGCTAAAAACATTTAACAACCTTTTGAAGTACATGTAAGTCTCGGAACATATATTTTGTAAAGTATGCAGTGCTTGCCAGCGCTATGGATAGATCTAATTTTGAATTAAATTTCTGATACATTTTAGACGGTGGTCGTTTAAGCTGGCAAATTCCTTTGTACATTACAAATTCTTTGTCGGCAAGGCATAAAATAACGAGTTACAACCAAAACCAACCAATGTAAATGTGAGGTTTGCGATTGCAGGAAGATATCAGATTTTTAATTGTTACGTTACACCAACTACCTTTTATTTAAGATATAACGTCAAGATGTATATGATGTAGTTATCGATTTCAGTGTTTTAATATTATGTGGGTTTTTGTAGTTTATGTGAAAAATAACAGAATAAAAGCATTTGTATCAATTTCCACATAATGTATCATGTATCAAAGTCCGCAACATATGATTTTAAATAGGTCTTAAAAACACAAGAATTCTCACATACGACAGGAAGTTTTACCTGTAATCGGTTGATTTGGAAAGGTTTCGAATAAGATGTTTACGTTAGAATTGTAGTTTAATTTGAGTGCATTTTATTTAAAATACAAAATGTAGTTCATCAGAAATTTATCGAAACTAATAATGATATAAATAGTGACATTTTTTTCAGCATTAATACCCTCATATTAGTTTCTTATGAAATGTACATATTTTCCCGAAATAATTTGCATTTCATCAAATGGACTTTGACATTTTGTTGTTATAAAACGGATCCGACAACACCATTTAAATCTTATTAGATTTACTTAAGTAAAGTGAATAAAAAGGTATGTAACTCTTGTATAATTCCTAAAAAATTACAAACCGCAAACATTACCCAAAATTATTTGATTCTTTTTTAGTTTTCGAAAGCTCTGTAACATATAGGATTTGCTAAAAAAAAAGTCCTTACAAAACGATGTTATTGGTCAGCAGAAATCAATCTTACCGGTCTTTTTAGGGGCATATTTCCAAATAAATGCATTTATCAAAATTATCTCTATCCCATAATCAGGCCATTTTGACTTATACACGGTCATGTACATTCGTTATCATTAAACATATGCTCACACCAACGCAATTATGATAATTATATTTCTCCAAGAAATGATTGGTCTTATAAATATTAGGGTGATACTTATTTTCTTTTCTGCATTTTTTGGCTAGCCGTTTGGGGCATTCCAGATCGATCATCATTTTTAATACTTTCTCTGCCATTTTTGCAACCACATGGATACGGTTTAATACGATTGTCGTAGCTCTCTATATATATTATGTACGTTTTGAATGTTTTTTTTTTCCTTTCTTATGATTTTATTTTAAGTTAACCAAAGGTTTCTATGTAGTTTTTTCTTTCTGCTGTTGTATTTATAAATTACGCATGATTAAAAATAAACGTATTACCTAAACTGTATTTTGAAAACTTATTTAATCGTCAAAAACTCAAGCAATTCTTTTTCTGCAATGACGTTTTTGTTTGAAAAGAATTGAACGAACAGCAATTAGTGATTTATTTTTAGATTATATGTTAGACGTTTTAAATCGTGTAGGTATTTCTTGCATATGAACTACTTCAAATGCACACACATACACATACATATTTCTGAATTTCTTTTGTGGATAACTTAAGTCTGTCCCAAGTTATTGCTTCCATTACTTTTTGAAGATTTTTAATAAAAATACACATACTTGTGAAAGAAATACAGTTGAAATCGATGAAAGGGAATATATCCAAGATAAGATATCTTCTTTGAACAATTATCATTTTTTCACTCAAAAAAGTTCACGGAACGAAGCAAATTTCTTACGGAGATTTATAATGTGAATTGTTTACATTTTTTCTCCAGTAGGAAGCACACGGGACACCTCGCGCAATTTTTCAACGTTGTCATCCGGGCTTATTAATGGCTGATGCAATGCAAATTTCCCGTAGGCTTTTGATTTTGGGATGTGTATTGAAACCTGAAGCGGTAGAGGCGCGTTTCAAAACAGATAATCTGGCCATTTCTCATATTGGTGAATGAACGTAGATTAAGCACAAAGGTATTTATGATTATCGAAATATCAAGCAAAAAGTGGTGGAAACAAAAACTCGGGACAGAGTATAATAATATGATATATTTAAATACACAAATTTCATATGATGTCATGTTATGGTGTCACTGTCCTTTTAAAACTAGAGAAGTAAACGACACCTGATAAACAGCTCTGGTACAATTACAAATCCTATTTTATGAAAAAATGTTAATTAAAACGACGCATTGGACATTTAAACACTGATGATATAATTGCACAAATGTCAGCAATATAGTCGAAAGAGTTTGAAAGTTGGTATATGTTTGATTATTTTTATTAAATAGACCATTGTTCAGGATTTGTGTTTGTGCTACACAGGTAAAAAAGCAACATGTGTTCAACATACGTTTAACATATAATGAACATGTGTTCTAAAACATACGTTCGCCATAAAAAACGAGCACCATATGTTAAACATATGTTCATACACATATGTTCATCATATGTTTAACATAAATTAAACATATGTTTTTGATAACCATATGGTTACCATTTGTTTATATATCTATGTCAAAAATATGTTGAACATCTAATAATTTCATTTTTGTGTTTCCTCATTTTCTTTATCCTTTGGTATTATTTACACAACATGTATCACATATGTCTTATGCGTATTTAAAAATATGCCTTTAAATATTCATTTTTTGTTCATTGTTGATACATATTCTCTTTATAAATTACCATCTTCAACTTATTATCCTGATTTCACAACACTGAATCTTTTGAAAACTGCTTTAATTTTGCAGCTCCAGCCATCTGATGAAAAACAAAAACAAGAAAAAAACCACAAAATATTTATTCCTGCAAATATCATATAGACAAGTCTGGTATTCTCCTTTGAATGGTTCTCACTCACTGCAGCTTTAATTGTTTCTGAACAAGAAACGAAAAGACACTTTTTTAAATGGTTTATAGATTTACAATTGCCTCAGTTGCTCCATTATTAAAAAAGGTTTGAAGAGCATCAGGATCAAGCTGCAAATACAACATGAGTTAGGTTTTTTCATTCTGTTTCTTGAGTAAATTGTGTTGAATACTTACATCATTTGTAAGTTCTTGAGAGAGAAAGAGAGAGAGAGAGAGAGAGAGAGAGAGAGAGAGAGAGAGAGAGAGATAACGTTACCTTTAATGCATTAATCCACTTTTTGTCAAACTTCTTTTTTAATATGCCGTTTATCATTTGAAAAGTCTAAACTTCTTTCTAAAATGTTAATACAAATGCAAATACAACCATCAGACCGTTTAAAATTTTGCAAATTAAAAAGTGGAAAACCATTAATATATTTGTGTTATTTTACAAAGTGAGATTTTAAAAAATCTTACAAAAATCATTAGAACTAAGACAATTTTATAATTAACATCAATCATAATATTCATATTTATATTTAATTTAATCCATATTTAAAGGACTAAGTGCGGTTTGGGCCTTTTTCTGCCCCCTGGCTACCGCGAAAAATAAAGCTATTTTTTATATCAAGGAAAAAAAGAGAACACATTCCTAATCTTTCTAATGATTTTTTATATTTTGTACAACTATATATTGAAATTCCGAGTCCCTGAAGTATCGATGTTTTGGAGAAT